>BGPR01005056.1:40274-52969 GCA_013235015.1 Araneus ventricosus
ATTCCTTTGAGTATAATGAATCGAATTATGTGGTAAAAGTTTATCATCAACAATTAATACATAGTGTGAGACCACATACCTATCGTTGTTCTCATAAAAAAAAACTTTCAGAGCCTTTTTTCACATTATTCGCGAATCCACTATGCCATTTCTTCTTATTACATTTAGTCATGACGAGAGAACTAATTCTCGCTAACTGAACCTCACTAGAGGAAAGTGCAAGGATTTTGTTTTTAGATAGAGTCATTTCTGCTTCCTTTTTCATAAATTCGCTATTTTTCAACTATATTTCATGGAAAGTACCATACATTTTAACTATAGTCAGTCAAAAGAGAATAAAACTTTTCAAACTTCTTTCTCCTCAATCCAAGTTAATTTGAGTCGCAGCGTTGATATAAAATAAACAAGGCTCATTTTATAAAGAAAATATCTGGTGAAAATTGATTTCGAACATGTGATTCTCCATCCTCGATTCTGCATGGATAGTTGGTATAAAATAGATGTATTACGTATTGTGCATAATTATAAATGCTATGAATAGCGCTAAATATCATTTAAGAAAATGTATTGGCAAATTTAACAAATTTGTTGCTTAATCAAAAGAAAATTATAATTGCACTATTTTTTTTGAGCAGAGTATCTGACATTTGATTTTATGAATGACTGGTATTTGAATTATCTCCAAGTCCATATATCTAGTTAAAGTACACTTTTCATTTTTGGTACAAGATTTTACTCGGCTTCTCTTTGAAACAGCGACAGAATTTATACGTTAACTTCAGATATCATATAAATACTGTCGCTGTCATAAATTCTGTCAGATATCACATGACTTTCCACTAACTGCGAATGCATTAGCAGTTATAAGTGATACAAAAGTTAAATTAAAGCTTTTCGCTTACATTAAAGAGTGCAAATTGCCCTCTGGTCTTTGAAATTCACATGCTTACGTATGAGTTCAAAGGCTCAACTGTCAGTGATTCAATAAAAAATGATCTTCATTTCCATGAGACGCATTTCATGTGCATCAATATGCACATCCATTTCCGGATCAGTGACATCAAATAATGCATGTTATTTAAAAGTCGATATGAAGACATGTAGATAAATATTTCAATTTAAAAGTGTTAGACATTTTGTAAAATTTAGCAAGAAATTTGTTTTCGGATCCGAGGTTAGTAGTGTCCCTAAGTATTTTTCCAATTCCGTGCCATGAACTCAAATAATTGAATTCGAACCCGATCGGTGCACGTTCAGAGGTCTATTCTGGTACCCCCGGTTGGGGGGGGGGGGGGGGCCTTTCCCGTTGTTAACGTGCGGAAAAAGTGACGCCCCCCCCCCCAACTGGGGGTACCAGAATAGACTGTTAGTCATTTGCGGTTGGCAATACTTGGCATAGAAATAGAGCTGGTACTTATACTCAAACGCAATGACGGTTTGCTCGGCATGGCATGAGAGGAGAGGAAATGAAATAAGAATGCGAAAACGAGATACGAGCGCGAGATCGGGTTATGAGGTTTAGTGATGTTCTTTGTATAAAGAAATATTTTTAAACTTATTTTATTGTTTTGCTTACTCTAGTGAAGAGTATTATGATTTGGTTAATAACAAAACATTTTAAGAAAAACTTCTCTTAATTGTGCCACCTCGATGAAAGTTTCACTGTCAACTCTGCTACAAGGGTGAAACACACTTTTGAGGATAAAAAAATAACAATGCTGAACTCGTAAGCAAGAAATTCATGCTACAGGTTTTAGGGTTTTATATTTAAGAATATTTTGGTAAGAAGTAACCATTTTTGAAATATGATTAAAGAAAAATAGAATCACGGGTTTTATAGAAAATTTTGAAAACTATATGTAATAAGATATTCACATAAATTGTTCGATGTGTTCTTTTATTTGTATAAAATATTCTTAAATTCTCCATGTATGTATTCAGTATTGTCCCTAAACAGCTAAAAGGCTGCGGTAGTTTCGTGGTAAGGTCGAGCTTTTGGTACCGGACGCAAGCGATCGATAGTTTAGTGGTAAAGTCGAGCTTTTGGTACCGAAGAGTTTAAAAACCACATCTATCTAAGATCAGGCATGTGTAATGTCTTGGTGTACGTCGACTCTGACATCGAGTCAGATGTCCTTCCGCTAGTGACCCGCGGAAATTTGGGGGTCTATTCTGGTACCCCCGGTTGGGTTGGGAGTTGGGTTGGGGTCCGTGGTTAAAGTGCGGTAGCCCCCGTGGAGTGGAGGGGTTATCGTCCTTGATCGTCGTTCCTTTAAAGGACCTTATGCACGTGTCGTCATAGTCGCGGGACGCCGAGAACAGCTGATCGGAGTTCGAATAGAATGCATAGCAAGCTAAAATAGCCATTTTTTTAGAAATAATGACAAATAGCCATAAACAGTTATTGAATTAATGTGAAATATATTGAAACTCAAATATATTTGAGAAAAAAAACAATCAGAGATAAAGATTATGTATTGAGAGTTACAAATATAAAAGAAAGCTTCGTCATACGAAGCACATCGTATTTCTGAAGGGATGAAGATCACATCGAACATTTCTAAATCGACGACACTAGAGAAATAATTTATAGCAATAAAATTTTCTGCCGAAATACTTCGTTAAAAGCTTGAAGAAAAAAATATTGAATAAAATTTCAGTCGACAACAAATTGAGTTAATAAAAGAGTGCCTGCGATTGTTATGTATTAAAACTAATATTCTATTATTTTTTATCCAAAAAATCTGCTTTTATAGGCAATAACCATAAAATAAAAACTATCAGAAATATATACTATTAAGGAAAAATTTAAATTTTCTATAAAACAGTATATATTATAAGCGAATATTACATTTTACATAAAAAGTATCTATACCAAGTGTTACAAAAAAGCATATAATCAACACAGACGAAATCAGTTTTTAAAAAAGCAAAAGAAACTATTTCCACACAAAGCAAAAATTCACTTATTTCGAGTTGTGACAATACACAAGAATGCATTGTTGCACGAACCACTGTCTTATTTCTGTAGTGATAAAGATTACAAAAATCGTCCTTAACCGACTATGAGAGATAAATCAGTTTTAACAATAAAATTTTCTGACGAAATACTTCGCCAAAAAATCGAAGGTGAAAATTTAAATTGATATTTCAGTCGTCAATTTACATGCCGATTACACATAGTAAAGAATAGGCGTTCACTTTGTTTATCGCGCCACAGCTGTTTTTCTATACTCGCGAACCCAAACTGTGCATAAGGTCCAATGCCGTCCTTGTCGGAACGGTTCAAGATCATTAACTCGGTCCCAGAATATTTCTTTATTTTTGGAAAATACGGAAGAATTTTTGGACAAAATAAACCTTGTGTTGTTTTAAAACGGGATGTTAATACCCCTAAGCCCCTAAAGTGGAAAGTTTATCTTCAATACCATAATTAACTAGTGAATCGAACTTAAAACACAAGCACTGAATGTGTGAAAATCTAAGCTGGAATTTCTCCTTAATCAATATTATTAATTTTATTATTCAGACGTATAAAAATCTGGGATTTTACAAATAATTCATTCATATTTATAGTGGTGAAAATTATTAAGTTTTTTAAAATGCAAGGAAATGATGTGGATAAATATCACAGATAATTTTAAGTGCACTTGGCATACAATGAACTGCATTTATATTATATGTTTGATTTCTTATATGTTTTATATACATACATTTTTTTTACAGAAAAGACATAATTTCAAAAAAGTAAAATTTATTTTTTGATGAGTGCCTACATTTTTCTAATATATTGAATTAATAACATGATAGTGGTTAAATAATCGTAAATTAAATTTATCTAGAAACAACTACCCTCTAGAATTGGGTTTAAAGAAAACAAGAAACAAATAAATATATAAGTATATAAAATTTATTAAAAAAATAATTACAGTTCCAAAATTCAGCCACCAGTCATTAAATTTTAATGGTGCAAAATTCAGGCTTGACTATGGTACGCAAACATTTGGTGTAACATATGAGGGGCAAGACTTTTATTATCGTTCATTCACTTCTCACTTGAGATTAAATTGATTTCTAGATGAATGCCCATCGATGAATTTTGTAGGATCTTCTAGAATTATTTGTATGGATCTGTTATTCTAATTTTATTCCAAAATTAGTCTCCAAAGGAAGATAAATCCTCCACAGATTTTCAATGCTGAAATAGTAGTTCCGTAAACGGTAGATCTCGCGTCTCACCAAAAAATCTTACACCTGATATTCATCTCAGCCCTTAAATATTTTACCAGATTTTTTCAAAATACAAATTATTTAAGGACGTCTCTGCTTTTATCAGTACCTAGAAAATTACAATTGAATGTCTTTTGCTTTTACCAGAATTTTTGGTGGCATTATGAATGTAGTTCCGTTTGGCTAGAATCATTGAAAAGATTACGTGAAACAGAATCATTAAAACTACCACCATTTTAAAACGGAATTAAAAAATCCATACACGTACGTCATTTTCAATGACTTCAAGGTTCATTCATGTAAAATTCGAATATAATTGGACAATGTGCTTCATTGTCACTGCGTAACAAACAGCTTTACAGAAAAACAGATGAAATGCCAAATGAGCGAGTTAAGGTATCCGACTGTGTTCGGAGACATTGTTTTTGAAAAATAACTTATATATATATATTTTAATGCTATTTTTTAACTGCATATGTTTTAAAACTATGGAAATATTGTAAAATTAGTCTTTCAAAATAATATCTAAAAAAAATCACAAATTTGAAGAAAAGTGACTAAAATATTTGCCTTACGCTAACAGCCATAGACAAAATCATATTCTAAATATAAATAAATCCTTGTAGGAGTACATTTTTATGACGGTAATTCGTGCTATGCTCTAAAATATTTCTTGTACTTCAAAATACTTTTGAGATATAGCTGAACATAGTTACTAAACTGGTAATTTTTCATAACAAATGCTTTTCGTTTATGTATAAGCACTTAAAAATAATACTTGATTTTAAAATTGACCTTAGTTTTTAGAGGAAAACATCAAGCATATTATAGAAAACAATCTCAGAAAATTTCATATCAATTCTTGAATAACGTTTTGAGAAATCATTAAGTTATTATTGTTAGTTTTCCTCAAAAATATCATTTCTCAGAAAACACATTTAAAGTTTTCATGCAGTATAAAATAATGCTTACAGTTCGGTAATAAAACAGCTGTAACCCCATTTGTAATTCTCGTAGAGTAAAAAGTGAGACAGTTTTAGAAAGCTGATTAAAAAAATTAAGTCATAAAAATTTTTTGATAATTTCATCAAAAACGACGATTTTAAACCAGTCGGATACCTTAAAACAGCAACTTGCTTCGTCTGATAAATAAAAATGACTATTTCATTTTTTAGTGTTTATCACTGTCAATTTTTTATTTGTAAAGCACAGTCATTTCGGATTGCGTAAAGGTATGATATGATCCTCATATGTTGAGTTTGTTCGTGGAACTCTTGTCAAACCTGGTAGATTCTTGAGACACCAATGATATTTTGTGTCCACGATATATAAATTTCCGCACTACGTTAAAGATTAATTGAGAGCTCCTTCTACAGCTGCCTACGTCGAGATGGCGCTGATACAAATAAAATGTGATGTCCCCTCTCCCTAGAGATGGCGCTTGTGCGAGAGGAGATTGGCGTCTACTTGGAAGTAACGCAGATGCAAGGGGAGTGACATGACTTACTCAGCCTCCAGGCTTTAACCCCTTGCATTACGTTTTTATTTAACCTCCTAATTAGACGCCACCACCCATTTGATGTATTTTTTATTATTTCAATCTTTTTGAGATGGTAAAGAATACTTGAGACATTTATGTTTTGCCCAAGTGATTTTTGTATTTACAATTAATTGTTACATTGACTTAATTACGGATTTAAGTAGAGATTAAGGTTAAGTTATATTAACGTCCCATTTTAGAAGCTACACGATTTAGGGACGGACCTCGTAATTTTGAACCGCGGTCAGATGACGAGGACGATACCTGAGCTCACACACCTCAATCTCCAAGCTTCCGCGACACACAAACTGGAGGACGTTTGGCCACTGCGTATGATTTGGCGTGCACCAGGCCCCATATACGGTGGATCTTCAGTGGAATCGGGTTTCGAACCTGCGACCCTCCGGTCCCGAGGTCGAGACCTTACCACTAGGCCACCGCGGCCTCGATTTAAATAGAGTACGGACACAAAAGAGACGAACGTATGACATACAACGCCTACAAAGAAGGGTTAGTAGAAAGGGAGGGAGATCGGCGAGATAGCGCCGATGTAACGGGAGTGCGATATCTGCCTCGAGGTGGCACAGATACTTGAGGAATATTATGACACAACCCAGCCATCCATGACCACTGCATTCCATACAAATGACGTGGTGGCACTCCACACCATTTCGTTTTCAGCCCATCCATTTAGGCAGGTCATTCACGACCCTTCCACTCCACGCAAACCCACTTCCCGACCCTCACTTCCTCCGATTTCCTCGTTGAACCACGCAATCCATGTCTCCCCCTCTCACAGATGCACGTTCCTACTCCCCAGCGTTTATGGGATTTATGACCGGCAGTCCGCATGGAGTGATTATATCCCGATCGGTTGGATATCCAATTTTCCGCTCAAATTCTGACCGTTTTTTTTTTCAACACCGGTTTTGTCGTGGATATTTCGTGAATGAGCAGCATTATTCAACCTCGGGATGGATCTAATACAAGGGAAATGGAATTATTTGTCTACCACGAGATAAAGCTGGTGCGAGAGAAGGTTGATGACTTGTATACCGCGAAATGGCGTTTATATGTGAGGAAGAACTTTTTAGAATGTTGTTGCCATAAAGGCCATAAACGGATCCCAGTGAATAAGGAAACGTAGTTCGAGAAAACAATATTTTGAAAGGTAGTGTAACGAGGTGCTATGAATATTACTTATTCTTTTGTTGAAATGAATGTAAGCAATAGTGCCATGTAAAGAGTGCGTCGTACCTACCCTTACCATTCCTTCTGCAGTAATGTTAGTGGTAACGTAGATGGAATACAAGCCATCTTCATTTCTTTTTCTCCTAAAGAAAGATTATAATAGTATTCTCTGTTTGATATCCTGACGTATTCCCATGATAAGGTTTAGAGGAAAATCACCTATCTCCAGAGTTAGATAGTACCAAACTGACTCTAGCATTTTATTCCGGGTAAATTAATAATTCAGATTCACCAACATGATAGTGCATATCTTTCCCTATCTTTGAAAATTACTGATATGCTTTCAAACTAATATCAAATTCTGTGGGCTTATAAGTATTACTAATGACTTGTTATCAAGAATCAAGTCTTATAAGACAATATTAAAATACTGCTTCAAATTTCATGAAAAAAAGATGTTAATATGTAAATCATGTTGCGAAGTTAGCTTTAAGAAATTGAAAAGTTTAAGCATTCAGCCGAAATCAGAAGCAAAATGTTTATTTTATAGGAATAATTATTAAAATCTCACATAGCAGGTACTTCTTTTCACCTTCTTTATACAATAAAAAAAATTGATTGCAATATCCGTTTCTATGCAATGCTTGCGAAAACTCCATGTTCTTCTTACGAATTGCTATTTATGAACAACACTACAGAAGCAATATACAGGGTGATTCAAAAAACCGTTGCCAAACTTTAAGGGTAAGTCAGGCATACGATAAGCATCCAAAATCACATAGGAACATTTGTGCGCGAACGCCATCTGGGGGCAGCAAATGGCATTAAACATAAATCCGCGTTGTCCAAAATGCCGAGATCTTTGTGAATATTAACGGTATTGAACTAGAAATTTTTTAATAAGTTGCCCTATATATCTGGATTTGAAGTTGTAAAAGAAAAATTACACTATCTTTTGCGCATGCGCAGTAAAAAAATTATTTACTACAAATGCATATATCTTCTTTTATTATGAATGCATTTATTTGAAATTTTAATACAATGTTCCTGTAGCATAATGTCAAATATTTTGTAGGTTTCGTACTATTCCGATGAAAATTCAAGTTATAAGCAAAAAAACATTCGGACAAAATTGGGATTTTTTAAAGAAGCCTTTATATCTTCCCGAATATCAGTGCTATTTTTACGAAAATGCATGTAAATATTGCGCATATCTCACAAAAGAATTGATGAAATTTTCAAACCATTATCAGATTTCTGTGAAGCGGAGTGAACCCAAATCCCTTTTCGAATTCATCAAATTCTAGTCCATTCCCTTTATGTCCTCATGGCCGAATCTTCAATCTAATTTGTGAGTTAAAACATATTCTTTATATGGTCTGTGTTCGAGAAAAATTCACATAGCATTTCGGGAGATATTCCAAAAAATGTGCATTATCAGCTTTCTGTGAAATAGCTGAATGCACTCGCTTGTGCATGACCAAATTTGAGGTTAGGTGAGACATACAAAATCAAATTTCGAATTTTTTCGAATATCTCTCGAAAGACAGGATAATTTTTCCTTCAACGTTGACCATATAAAGAATATGTTTTAACTCACAATTTACATTGAAGATTCGGTCACGAGGGCATTTAGGGGACCGACCAGAAATTGATGAATTTTAAAAGGGATTTTGATTCACACCGCTTCACAGAATGCTGACAATGGTTTGCAACTTTCATCAATTATTTTGTGAGATGTGCTCAATATTTACATGCATTTTCGTAAAATTAGCACTGATATTCTGGAAGATATAAAAGCTTCTTTAAAAATTCCCAAATTTGTCCGAATGTTTTTTGCTTATAACTTGAATTTTCCTTGGAATAGTACGAAACTTATAAAATATTTCACAATATACTAGAGAAACATTGTATTAAAATTTCAAATAAATGTATTGATACTAAAAGATAAGCATTTGTATTAAAATAATTTTTACTGCGCATGCGCGAAAGGTATAAAGTAATTTTTCTTTTACCACTTCAAAGCCAGATATATAGGGCAACTTAGATAAAATTTCCAACTTATATAAAATACCTTAATATTCAGAAAGATATCGGCATTTTTGCCAGCGCGGTTTCATGTTTAATGACAATTGCTGTCCCAGAGAGTGTTTGCGAACCCATGTTTCTATGTGATTTTGAATCCTTATTATATGCCCGACTTACCCTTAAATTTTGGCCACGGTTTTTTAATCACACTGTATTGTTGGACTAATTGAGAGGAGGACTATGCGTAGACAATAAGGTTAATTGCCTTATTGTCTTAGCCTTAGCCTTATTGTAGTCTTAGACAATAAGGTTAATTGATCATTTTTGCATCAAGTGTTTCTTCAGTGAAACTAACTCAGATCAATATTTCGGTTGGATATTAATCATACTTTATGAATTACTCAAATTTAACGCTAATTAATTAATATTTGAAGGAATTCGACGCACGCTTACTTGATTAATTAACTAGTTTAGTTAAATATTTTCTAATAATTCATATCAAATCTTATAACTCCTCAAAATCATTGAGCAAATATTTATATGAAGAAAGTCGTACATCAGAAATGGTAAGAAAATTACCGTATTAATGGAATTCCCCTTATTAGCGCCTGATGAGCAACACAGCAGCTAATTGGACGCCAGCAAGTGCAATTGGTTCTGCAGAAATCACGTAATTAGCACAGTTAATTAGAACTGAAATCGTTCATTCATCAAATGGAGGGAAGCGTTATTTGGCGTATAGACGAGTGGCCTGGATTGATGCACTAACTCGAATTGTGCACACTTCCTAGTTCGGAGAACTCCAATTCCGGAAATACGACTCATTCAATCGCGGGGGAACTAGGAATGCAGAAGGCTAAATCATATTTCATTCAGCACAGTAGATTGAATGTCTCCTTTATACGAAAATCAGTTAGATCTTCCTCTAGAACTGGATGATTCAGTTGTCAAGAATATTTTAGTCCTTGCATAAATAAAACTAGCTGATGCCCACGACATCGACGAAAAAGTAACGCATTATTATTACCTTGTTACTTGGGATAAAATATTTTCATGTCTTGATAGTTTTAATGTAAAAAATTCGCGAATGCTCCAAAAATAGCTGCAGACGATAACAATGAAAACATTGTCAGAAATTGTGTTTGTAGAAAATTTCTAAAATGAATAATTAAAATTAAATAGAACATTGCATGGAAGTGAAATTGGCATCATGGAAAAGCTAAATTTTAAGATGATGTTAAGACGATTTTTGTACGACAATATTCTTCGAAGTTATTGAGGTGAAACGTTAAAATTTAAGGCAATTTTTAATTAATTAAAATTTCAAAGAATCCTTTCTTACTGAACACTTACTACCCAAGAAGCAACCACCTGCCTACTAGTCCCAGTGCTTTGGGAGATTCGATGATGTGTGTGTGTGAGTCACATAGTGACTTTCTCTTTTATATATATAAAACGTATTCTAATATTGTCTTTTTAATACAGAACTAGAAATTCACCCGTCCTGGTATGACGGGTGCAAATTGCCTCTTCATTCGAGAGATATCTCGTCATTTCTGACGTGTTTAAATAGATATATATGCGAGAGAAATGTTTAACATTGATTGAAAACAAATAAAATAAACATATGTATTATGACAGGAAATATTTTTTATTTACATATTTCTTTATACAAAAAACCTCTTGGTAAACAACATTCAGTGTGAATTATTTTTCGTTGTTTAACAATTTTCCTTGTACTTCAGGTGTCTGTGTGTAAATTTTAACGTTGCCAAAAAATATTATCAAATTATATCATGACGATTGTACTAAATAATTAGATGCGCCGTGGCGTCCAAACTATATCTCGCGCATGATATACCACTGACATAATTTACTACTTTCTATTAAAAGACGGAAATTAATTTGAAATATAGGATTAATATAATTTAAAATTTCTCGGGAACTATTGATCATAGAGAGATAAATTTTATATCAATCGATAGCAAATTTTATTTCACTATTTTAGAGCTATTAAATTTGAAATTAGAACGACAATTACTCTTTTAAATTTAAAATGACTGAAATTTAGGTTCTCTAACAATGAAATATTGCTGTTTAACGTCTCGCAGTGCTATGCGCGAGTTTCTTTGTTGTTGACGTCAGAGCGTTACCGAGAAATCTGGGCTATTATATTAGTAATTGTAGTACGGTGTGTAAGTAGTTTGATAGGTTTTATGAAGAGATTCATTTTCAGACATTAATATTTGAACGTTGCAAATATTTCAGAGATTTTTTGAAACGGTATTGCAGTTCGCATGGAAGTGAAACATACTACAGAGCGACAACCCGTCGCTGTTTATTGAATAGTAATTTCACTTTGTTAAAAATGATAAATTGAAATAATATTGATTGAAATATGTTAGGAGAATGATATCATATTGATGTAGTTTATTTTATATTACATTGTTTGCATACCTAAGCAACTCTTAGGGGTCTATTCTGGTACCCCCAGTTGGATTGGAAGTTGGGTTGGGTTCCGCACGTTAAGAACGGAACCCAACCCAACATACAACCCAACCGGGGTACCAGAATAGACCCCTTAGACAAGGGTGTGTGAAATCTCAAATTAATCCTTTGAAACAAGGATTCCTGTGTCTGAACAGAAAAATGCTTTTACAACTTTTCTAATCTTTTAAGGACAAGACCTGTTGTCCTCTGAGATATTCATAAAATGCCTATTCTTGACTTCTCATAAATACAGCCTTTAACCCCTTAACAGTAAAGTTTTCTGTACCATCTAATTACCTTTCTGTTGGGGGAGTATGTTTTTGCATTGATTTTACTAAGAATCAGTAGAACCCCTGAGATGTTAACGCTTTGCGGCGCAGAGTGCCAGCTGATGGCGCACCTAATTTCATTTGCTTCTCAATCGTTAAATTCAACTATAAATGGAAAATAATAGGTTTAGGATAGGGCTAATAGTACTCCTTTTAGAATGTATATATAACAGCCTTATTACATTTCGTTTCGGAATAGGAATTAATAAAGTTTGGGAAAATTCCTTATCTCAGAGATAAGAAATTTTTTCAGTTCTGGACGTCTACAATTTTAGCAAATTAACTCGAAAATTTTCCTCCAATATTCTTGAAGTTTCAATTTATGATTTTCGGTAAGATTCAACAATAATTTTTAAGTGTATAAAGGTGGCTGTGACTAAGAGGGTTCTCGTATGAGGAGGGTGGCCCCAAAGGGGGACGCTATAAGGGGGGATATTCTATGTCTAGACAATAAACTAAACCCATTCATGATGTTTTTTCTTCATATTAAAAAAAAATTAATGCCTTGCGCAGCAAAGGGTTAACGGATTGCCGGTCAGTTTTGTATCGAATGATAACGTCCATGAATTACTTAATTTTATTTGTAAAAATTCCCATAATTCGATGCACGAACTGAGCTCGGGCATAAATTTTAAGGATTAAACATGATATAATACAGTACAACAGAGGAATAAAGCTGTCGACAGAGTGTAATTCAGACAAAATATTTCAAAGGGAGGGCAGAAATCTTAACGACCTGGAAGAAAAGCAAGTATACCAGATCAAATACAGAGGAAAATGGACCTCTGCAGATACAACATATCAAAAGAACACCCTACCCTCCTTCCGCATCCTGGTGACCCTGAAAGACCGGCCGCCGCGACAAGAAACAGGCACAACGTATACAG
>BGPR01005056.1:52979-63286 GCA_013235015.1 Araneus ventricosus
CCTGAAAGACCGGCCGCCGCGACAAGAAACAGGCACAACGTATACAGGATGTCCTAAAAGGTAGTTTCCACACATTAAGGGTAGGTCGTTCTTAGAAAACAGTTCATTTTAAAAATATAATATTGTGTCGCAAACGCAGAGGAAGGCTGCCACAGGGGGACCTTCGTCAGTGACTTAAGTAAAGAAAGGAATATTCAAGATAAAGAATGCAACACACACTCACATATTTAAGGGAATACAAATATACAAAAGGACAACAACACAGTTGCATGAATAGCAACATATGAAGCGTGTATAGCTTCGGAAGGCATGTCGTTTAAAAAGTTACTTTAGGTACCCCAAAGGTTTATTCTTGATACTGCATCCTTCTTGCTATTGTATCAATCACGCGGTATAAGAATAGTAGTGACGTTGTTCATGTAACTGTGTTGCCGTACTATTGTGAATTTGCATTCCATTAGCACATTTAACAGCAACAGCGAGGTCACTCGTAGTTGTAGGTTTTGCCCAGGACGTCGACTACGAATAATCTCGTAGAAAAATCACTGTAGAAAATGAAATTAGAATAATATTCTGTAAACCTGCATTTTGCCTTGGCAATGAACGCGTTAAACCTGAGTTGTTCAATTTATTTGCGGGTCTATTCTGGTACCCCCGGTTGGGTTGGGAGACGTCACTTTTCCCGTTGTTAACGTGCGGAAAAAGTGACGTCTCCCCCCCCAACGGGGGTTACCATAATAGACCCCTTGGTGTATCTATTTATTTGTCTAATTCACTGACAACGACTCTCTATCGAGGTTGCCCTTGCGTTGTGTGTAAATGAACTTTTGGAACTCCCTGTAAATTGTTAGATAGGAAATGGGTAATCGTATTTTCAGTTAACTAAAAATGAAAGCCATACTCTCATTTATCTCTATCGCTCCAGCACTTTTTTTTACTTGAAGAGAACAGTTTAGTGGTACTGAGATAAGATTCCAATTATTGATGACAAAGATTAACAAAAAATGTGGATATATTTTTAAGATTCTTGTAATATATTCTCGGTCATGAAAGGAACTGATATTAATATATGAAATTTATTTAATATGATATTTCTATTTGCGTAAGGAAATACATCTTTTTTGGTTGTGTCTGAAATTCAGGATGAATGAACAGTATTAGTAGTTACATAGAGGAATT
Source organism: Araneus ventricosus (assembly GCA_013235015.1). NCBI lineage: Eukaryota > Metazoa > Arthropoda > Arachnida > Araneae > Araneidae > Araneus > Araneus ventricosus. Next base: position 54,159 of record BGPR01005056.1, read on the forward strand.
CTAATTAACGTATTTATCTAGACATGCTAATATTTTCTATTTCTGCAGCAAATCTTGTTTTTTCTTGTATGATGTTTCAATATTAATTTTCTGGTACATTCATAATATTCTAAAATTATTAAGCACATATCAATATCGCTTTAAGTAGCCGAGTGAAAATATTGCCTTTATTATAAAAATATGGAGGTCTTATTTAAAACATGTAAATGGAAAATTAATTTTTCTATCCTGGGGAAAACCTGTGAATATTATGTTGATGCAGAAGTATGAAAAATCATTTCTATGACTTTTAATCGTCTTAAACAGTATTAAACAACAGTTAATTTGAAAAAATACGAAGCGTGTCCGGAAAGTAAGTACCGTTTTGGAAAAACTCGCATAAAAAATGCTTTTTCAAAATAAAATTTATTTTTACATGAAAGAGCATTTCGTAAACTATTTTTCTACATAGTTACTACCATTGTTCAGACATTTGTCATAGCGAGAAACCAACTTGTCTATACCCTCTTCAAAGAAAGATGCCGCCAGTGAAGACAGCCACTGCTGAACACCGTTTTTTGCGTCGCTACCTCTAAAATCACGCTTCAAGTTCAAGAGCAAACCCAAGTTTCATCACCGGTCACAATTTTGTTTAGGAATTCATTGCCCTCTTCACTGCATCGGGTACGAAATTTCAAAGCACTGCCAAGTCACTTCGTTTAGTGGACATCCGTTAGCATTTTCGGAACCCAACGGGAACACAATTTGCGATAATTTAAGCGATTTGTGACAATCTCATGCAAAACGGTTTTTGAAATTTGTGGAAACTCATCAAAAGGCATCCTTATTGTGAACCGTCTGTTTTCACGAATTTTCTCATTCACTTTTGCAACCAAACCATCATTGACAACAGAAGGTCGCACACTCCGTGCTTCGTCATGAACATTGGTGCGTCTATCATTAAATTATCGAACCCACTTTCTAACCATTCCATCAGTCATTACATTTTCACCATAAATCTCTACAAGTTGACGATGAATGTCAGCTGGCTTAACTTTCTTTGCGTTCAAAAACCGTATTACAGAACGCACTTCACAGTCGGCGGGATCGAAAATCGTCTTAAACATTTAGAACGCTCACTAACACATGTAAACACAACACAATCCGGCTGCAATGGCGTCAGTGGACAGACAATGAACCAGAGACACGTGTGCATATGCTCGGAACTGCGACACTAGCGCTGCGGTGACGGTAAAAAAAAAAACGGTACTTACTTTCCGGACACGCCTCGTATATCTTAAATTAGAAATTATTTTTATATGAATTCTATAAACTAAGCTGTACGACATCATTACCTACAACCTTCCATTAAAATAATTTCATGGAGCATCAAAAAACATTTTAATGATTATATATAACTGAAAATTTTACTTCAGAGAAAATTACATTTTAAGCAACGCGATATAATTAGCCTTTCACATTTATTTTTTTCTTTATAATAACAAAACTAAATATTTTGTTGCTTACACTTATACTCTTTATGAATACATGTATTTAATCTTCTGCTATTTTTCATGCAGAAAAATATTTTATTTTCGTTTGTTTGTTGTAGCTAATTTTAAAGGAAATATATTGTTTGTAATTTTTAGATTGTATTTCAGATTTACATTTGACTTTCTGGGTTTTAAATTACAAAAATTTTAATTTTCACCATTCAAATGGCGTTTTTTCCACTATATTTAAATCGCAATAAATAAGTGAAACAAATGTTTTGGTATTTGCCAGATATAAAGTTATATATAGATAGTCGGATATAAAGATATAAAGGAATGATAAGTATTTAAATTCATGTTTTGATCTTGCATATATTTCTGGTGATATAACTTCTATATATAATAAACGTTTACGAAAGAGCAACATTTTTATGAAGTATTTTAGCTATAAGTTATTTTTATCTAATAGAATTAGGGACTTAAATAGTAGCTTTTACAGTAAATAATTGAGTCTTTATTGTGTTTAATCAAATATTTGAAATCTGAAGAATATTTTATTCGTGGTAGTTTAAGAATTAAAAAAAAGGCTAATAACACATGAAAAACGACAAAATACGGCTCAAACACCTAGAGGTTTCAAAATGGCATAAAACGGCTTTGAAAGAGAATTGTCAATGCACATCCCCTTAAAAATCAGAAATGCAACTAAAGCAAAAATTTCACTCTGTATTCAAAAACCTATATTGACGAAAATTCAAAAGATAACTCTATGATCTAGGCACTATAATAATACATTAAGTGAGATTATTACATATAGATAGTCGGATATAAAGGAATGATAAGTATTTAAATTCATGTTTTGATCTTTCATATATTTCTGGTGATATAACTTCTATATATCATAAACGTTTACGAACGAGCAACAGTTTTATGATGTTGGGTACGAAGTATTTTATCTCTCTAAGTTATTTTTATCTTATAGAATTAAAGACTTAAATATTAGATTTTAAAGTAAATAATTGAATCTTTATTGTGTTTAATCAAATCTCTGCAATCTGAAGAATATTTTATTCGTGGTAGTTTAAGAATTAAAAAAAACACTAAGTACACATGAAAAACGAAAAAATACGGCTCGAACACCTAGAGGTAAAAACATCGAATAAAACGGGCTTTGAAAGAGAATTGTCCTTAAAAATAAGAAATGTAACTAAAGCAAAAATTTCACTCTCTATTCAAAAACCTATATTGACGAAAATTCAAAATACAACTCTATGATCTAGGCACTATAATAATACATCGATTAGGAAAACCAATTAAAAACATTAACCACTTAACTGAATCATTATCTTAGCTGTCTAATAAGATCACCCTTCTGTTTTGGAAAGATCCATCTTTTTCATTCATCTAAGAAGGCAGAGAATACTTGAGATATTTATGGATCCAACGTAATTTTTGTGTCAAATTATAAAGCTAATTAATGATTCAATTTTAGTTTATAGGACTAAAATCGAGATAATTCGATGCACGAGTATTCTCGGGTTTTAAATTAAGCGGTTAATGAGATCTATGCTATTGAAAAATTTCTTGTTAAAATCTTTTTTAATAGTTTGAGATATACATTTTTATTTGACTATAAAACACAAATAAATTCCAAAATTTCTTTTAATACTTTTATATATAAGTTTAGGCACCAGGCTCTAAACACACAGTGATTCATGGAAAATGTAAAGAAAATCTTAATTGATCCTAAATGCAATTTCGAATGATTTATTCAAGGAAACAAGTTGTGAATTCACCATATTTGAAATACAGACGAAGTCCTAGCTTATTTTTGTTGCTTCGCAGAAATGTGTAAAATAATGCCATAAAATATGTTTGGATGGAATTTATTTAAAGATACCAGTATGCACGAATTAACCTCTATCACCGAAGGTCAGTCTTTCACTACATATTATTAATGCGGTCTGGAAGAATTTAATATGCTTCAAACCGTATTGTGATAAGAAATGAATGATGATTTAAGTTAACCCTCACTTCACACTCAAGTGACAGATCATTGCTGCTTTCTGGGGCTTATTTGATAGCTTTATAAGCATAAACATTAACGAAGCTAAAAAAGAAAGGAAATTAAAATAATTTATGACTATCCTATTGGAACCGAATTAAGTGACGACAATTCCTTGCGGCCAATCAGATGGTGAGAAAACTCAGCGGTGGACTTTTAAGCTAAAAAATATGAATATGAAAGTATTCAGTTCAACTTCAAATTGTGGACTCCAAATTCGCCATGATCATTTAATTTTTGATTCCACTGCGAATCTATTAATATAATGATGTGACGTCATGGTGCAGCGTAAGATGGCGTGCAGTTAGATGACGTTCACAGTAAAGTTCGCCATCTTAGTGTGACTTCAGATGAACTGATCAGAAGCCAAGGCAAAGGGCAGCAGGGGGATTATAGCCTTTGTTGCTTCAAATCCCATAACTCCTATCATTCAAGTTCAAAGGGCAGCAGAATAAAGTTATCCTAGTTCTAAGAACTCATGGCAACTAGAATGGAGATGAGGCGTAAGTTTATTACTTTATTAAGTTGATTATGATGTCAATATTAAAATTACTTTGTGTTTATAACATTTTAATTTGAACATTTGTAATATAGCAATATGCACTTTAAAATATCTTGTTGGATTGCGTATAAACTAGTTAAAATGTTTCAAAATCGGAACGGATATGCATATTTTCATATATTACAATGTAATTAGGTTTTACCTGTTATTAATCCTATGAGCGTTTCACACGTATTCTTCCGTTTCTCATATTGACTTCAAAAGCGGATCATTCATGTTTATGTGTATAATTTCTTAAACTACCATGGAAAAAACATTCTTAAGATTTCAGAGACTTTATTGAACGCAAGAAAGGTCCAATTATTAAATTTAAAAGCAAATTTTTAACACTTTAAAGATAGAACATCAAAATAGGTAACCACTCGGATGGTTTAAGTATACTTTGTTAGTATACCTAATAACAGGTCTTGAACTGCCAATTCTCGAAATTAATATTTTGAAATCGGCATTAAATTGTACATGAAATCTACCAATTTTAAGCAAATATTATCCCCTAAATGTTAAGTAGAAAATTTTGAACCCATTTTATCATTATTTACGCCTGTGTCTATATTTTTAGAACAGGGAGTTTATATGTTACCGACAAAATTGGAAATCCGGCATTCTATAGAATGCCTAGGCATTGTATATAATGCCTAAAACTAGCCGACAATGTATGAAAAGATTTATATTTCATACATTTCCTAGGCATTCTATAGAATGACAAACCGGCAAAGTATGAAATAAATTGCCGATTTGATTATATAAGAAATAAAGTTAAGTGCAATTTAAAATAAAATTATTTGCTTCCCTGATGTAATAAGTAGATTCACAATTTATTTTGTTTTCTTTAATAAGAAAGGCATAAACTATGATATGAAAACTTTCATGTTGCTTTACGAATTTTGAATAAAAGATTTTTTAATGGTACTCTTTTATTATTTTTTCTAAATAACATTTGTATTTTTGAGGAATACACGCCTTTTAAATAATAGCCTTATTATGAATTTTTCATACTTTGCCTAAATAGCATTTGTCATTCTATAGAATGCCTAGGTATCATATACAATGCCTAGGAAAAGTATATAATCTCGTATTTCATACTTTGCCTAAAAACGCCCGGCATTCTATAAAATGCCTAGGTATTCTATAGAATACCGGCATTTCACACATTGCCGGTAAGATATACAAGTATATATTAATTACTCAATGCACTTTCAGCGGAAAAAAGGATGGTGTGTTTTTAACTAAACAGATAAAATTACAGACGCAGGGAGATGTATTTTATTTTGAGATTTTAATAAATTTTCGTTTCCGATGTTGAAAAGCGATTCAATATGATTTTTTTCACAATTTCCTTTGAGTGCATTAATCTCGAGATGTGAAACATTTCGTTTGTTTCCGCGCAGACAGAACTCCTCAAGTGCTGAATGCGTAGCAGATATACATGCTAATAGCAACGCATACGCAAGGATCAAATTACTATATCAGTTAGGTAGTTCCGAAGCCCGTTTCATATGAATTATTAACTACATATCGTGATATATGAAACATTACTTTTTACTATTTCATAGTTAACATAAAGCTGAAAATTTTATTTTTAGAAAATTCGTATTCATTTGGTGTAGAGAAAAAATTCGTTTTAAACAAAAGAGAAATACCGAAAAGTGTTTCATCCTTCTAAATTATAGTCCAGCAATTCATCCATATATCATAAGAACCAAATGATAAATGTTGCTTGAAGATAATCGATTACGTGATAGAAAATTTTATAAATCTATATATTTTTAAAAATATAACCGTTATATTATTGAAAGATTTTATTTTGAGAATGAAATAAAAGGAGTACTTTAATCCTACTCGACTATAAATCATATCTGAACCTTTTAAAATGTATTTACTCGTAATATATTTATCATAACGATTCCGAAAGTAGAAAAATGAGATGGATGAGTTCTTCTTAAAATAGGGTTAAATTGTTTTCTACTAATCACAATAAAATTTAATATGTGGAATCTTATTAAATACCCATACTATTCAGGCATATTGTATTATGGTATTAAATTGTTTTTAAATTTAAACTCGCTTTTTTTAAGTTAAGTAATTTTTTAGATCATGACAAGTACTAGGGAATTCTTTTACATAAAACTCTTATTTAAATTTAGGGAGATTTCTCATTTTTTAAAGAAAAATATTTTTCATGTACAACTGATTCCCTATATGAATATAATAAAATAGTCAGTTTGGTGAAATAAATAAAAATACCTTGGTAATAACCATATTGCTTCGTAAATTCTTGTCGTTGATGCATGAAATATCTTATTGTTTTCATGCTTATTATTTGTATGATTCATATACATTTAATAAACTCTATAATGTCCTTAATATGCAATTGGTTACGTCCAAAGAAACATTTATAACAATTTTTATTAATACTGACATTTTGCTGCATTTTATCTTTGCACTTGTTTCATACAATATAAATTACAACTGGGTTCGAAGTCTAATTATTTGTTTCAATTAAAATATTGAAACTAAGATCAATAAAAATATTTTAACTAACCAAAGGCATTATTTTAACAAATTTCAGACTCCATAGACAAATTATGGTTCACTTTTTAATTCGATCCTTTTTGAAGTTGATGTTGCCTTGTATAAGTAAGCAAAAGAGACATTTTAAGCGATCCCCGCTTGTTGTCCCTAGAAATAATTGTTTCATTTTAAACAAACTATATAAATAACTTTTCATTTTTTATTTCATAATAAATTTTATTTCATTTGTTATCAGTAGAGACGAATTATTTTACCTCTCGATTCAAGAGAAAAAGAAAATGCTTTATTTTAACCACTATAAACAAAAAACAATTTCTTTAATAAAACAACAAATATTACCGGAAATTTCTCATCTTTATAATATCAAACCACCTGCAAATAATTATTTCCATATTTAAGCCAGAATTTAAAATGAAATTAATTTGCTTTGCGATCGATTTTGACAACAAAAATATTCTACTACAACATATATGAATTAAACATAAATATCTGCATTTCTCTCAATAGAAACATTTATAAATTAACGTTTAACTTGTAGGATAAATTGTTTCGTGACCCAAAACTTATATTTAAATTGATAAATATTAATGAATGATTGAAAATAATATTTAATAATTTTTTGCGAAATTGTATTGCATAGTTCTGTATTAACTGATCTTTTGAATTCCATATTTATATTGAAAATTATATTAAAGCTAATATTGAATCAATTATTTACATTGAAGCTCATATTAAATTACTTGTTTATACTGACACCTATATTGAATTATTTATATTGAAGCTCATATTGGATTACTTATTTATAGTGAAGCTCGTTTTGGATTACTTAATTTCTAATGAAGCTCACATTGAAATATTTATATAAATCGAAGCTCATATTTAATTACTTATTTAAATTGATGCCGTTACTGAAGAAACAGACTAAAATACTATCTAACTGTACTTTCTTGACCCCAAAACCAATCTACAAGACCCCATTTGGGGTCGGCAACCATCGTATAAGCATGCTGTTATTTGCATTCCATCACCGTCCCCACTACAGCAGCAACACTTATTTATTTCTTCCCACGGCGCCAGAAAAACCGGGCCGCTATCAAAACACTCCCCTCCGATCTCTAACCTTTTCCACCCTCTTCCCGATGCTCCCTTCTCCGCATCACATTGGACTCATCCACGGATGCGATCCGATCCAGCTCGCCAGCATCCCCACACCACAGGCGATCCGGGTACGAAAGGACGTGGATCGTTTCGCTCCTAGAGCAGTGCACAGTGTGGATCCCTTATTCTGGTGTAGCGAATACTTCATTGCAAAATCGAGCAACTGATGCTATCACCGACGCATGGATCTTGCCAAGCACCGTTCTCGAAGCACCTTGGATTTTTAGAGAAGATATATTGAGGTGAGTTGCTTTCATTTATTATTCTATATCTATTGTGTATGTTGTATTCGCCATGTGTAGGAATGCTTTATCCCCCTTAGATTATGGTGCTCGTATTCTTGGCGATTTAAGTTTATTTTTGTTGTATGAAATATCAAATTTAAGGAAAAAGTTGCAATAAACTGAGAATATAGTTGAGAATTTGAGTGAAAGGATGCGTATTCAGGGACTATTTATTAAATAGAAAAAAGTGTAGTAAGTTGTATGGTTTATGTTCATACAATTACAACGGCATATTATAGAATGTTTTTTTCATATCATGGTTCACTTTTTTTATTGGTGATTTAAGTTAGACTTGCAGTTTCATATGAACTGCTGATAATAAATCGGAAAATGAACAATACTTTGAGACTATGAACGTTGGATTTACCATGTGTGGGAATGTTTTTACCTTCGATTATTCGTGATTTCAGTTTTTTTCTGAATGAAACATCATAAATAAAGCAGAAAATATTTAATAAACTGCGGATATAGATTAGTGAATTTGAGAATGCCAGTAAAAGGATGCTTAGTCGGTGATTAAATAGAAAGCAGTGTATCAAGTTGTATGGTTTATATTCATACATTACTACAGCATATTATAGAATGTTTTCTTTCATATTACGGTTCCCTTTTTCTATTGGTGATTTAAGTTAGACTTGCAATTTCATATGAACGACTGATAATAAATCGGAAAATGAGCAATGCATGGAGAATATGTACGTTGGATTTACCATGTGTAGGAATGTTTTACCTTAGGTTATGGCGCTAGTTATTCGTGGTGATTTCAGTTCGGTTTTTTTTTAATGAAACATCAAAAAGCAAAAACTGTTTAATAAACTGCGGATATAGACTGGTGAATTTATGCGATTGATTTGCCATGTGCAGGAACGTTTTATCTTTGGGTTATGGCGCGCGTTATTCGTGATTTCAGTTTTTTTTAAATGAAAAATCATAAATAAAACAGAAAAAGGTTTAATAAACTGCGGATATAGACTGATTAATTTGAGAATGCCAGTAAAAGGATGCGTGGTCAGTGATTAAATAGAAAACAGTGTAGTAAGTTATATGGTTTATAT
>BGPR01005056.1:63859-100233 GCA_013235015.1 Araneus ventricosus
ATTTGAGAATACCAGTAAAAGGATGTGTATTCATAGATAAAGCAGAAATTTTTTAATAAACTGCGGATATAGAATAGTGAATTTGAGAATACCAGTAAAAGGATGTGTATTCAGTGATCATTGATTAAATAGAAAACAGTGTAGTAAGTTATATTATTTATATCCGCACATAATTACAGTATACCATGGGATATTTTATTTCATATTATGGTTCTCATTTTATTGCTGATTTGAGTTCCATTTATGGTCTCGTACGAACGTACGTTCAATGTTGAAAATGAGGATTGCATTGCGGATATAGAGGTTTATCACTAAAAGCGTGCAATATAAATTTTCAAGGAAAGGTTAAGCTTGATTATAGTTTGCATCTTATTGGTAATGCATGGTGGCTTTGTATTTTCGGTATGAAATGGAGAAAATAAAGCAGAAAATATCTAAAACGCTGCGGGTATAGAGAGGTGAATTATAGCTGTCTTTGTAGCTGAAGATTATCTGGCTTTAGATTACGATTCTGGCTTCATTGGCGACTTCACATTAACTTAGACGATTTATTTAATCTGAAATAAATTTTGAATAGTATGGAATACTAAAAATTAAAAAAATGTGTAATAAATTCCGAATATAAAGAGGTGAATTTGAGAGGTCTATCAATAAAGGAATGTGTTTTGAACTGTTGGAGAATATCTTGCTTGGATTAAGAGTGTCATTTTATTAGTTATTAAACCTGGATTTAATGCTTTGTTTCGTATGAAGTACAGAAAATAAAGTAGAAAATTTGAAATAAATTAATGATATAGAGGTGAATTCGAGAACTCTGTCGGTGAAAATGCGATTTGTATTGCTGCTGGGTAAACTGAAAGCAAAATAATATGTAACGGTAATAGAAATAAACAATCGTGTATCTTGCAGAACATGTTTTCCAACAGCGGGAAGACAGTATTAAGTGACAATTTATTTTCTCAAAATTCAAACTAGCAGAACTAACTTTAGCTTTTTGTTATTGTAAAGGATTTTATGTTAATAAACGGCGATGATTAAAAATTTCTGAGATTTCATATACGGTAGACTCTCGATTAACCGGGATGGTCGGGGAATGCTTCGTCCCGGATAAGCGAATATGCCGGATAATCCAATTTATGCAAATTTTGATAAATTTTGAAAAAATGATAGAAAATGTAAAATTATTATACAATACGACATTAATAGTTTAATTGCTACAAAAGAAAAAGAATTAACAAGACATTTTAATGTTACTTAGATTTAAAATCCGTACAATTAAAAAGAAAAGCAGATGTAGTTGAACTCGCTGTTTTCTGAAGAATGAAATGATAGAAGTCTGTTTTTGTTTTTCATTTACTCTTTGACTAATTATACTACGCAGATTTCTCTATCAATACAATAGGAAGGGTTGAGAAGAATGCGGTCTTCCCGCACATTCCAAAGGCCGCAATCTGCTCTTCCTTTTTTCGGGAAGGGTTTCGTCCCGGATAATCCGATCCCGGTTAATCGAGTCTACTGTATTTCCAAATTTCAGAGGTTGCAACTTAATATCACACACACACATTATAATTCATACTAAAAACGTTTGCAGTATACAGCAACTCTGTTATCATATTATACTTTTTGAAAATACTTAAAGCTAACGAAATCGCTCACTTTACCAAAAAATTACTCAACATGGGAAATTGACAAAATCTTTGTGAATGCATTGAAGTGTAAGGCTGTTTTCTGGCAGAACGCTGAAAGCAAATTTCACATTTTTATTTACATAGATTAATTTTCCACAAATTTAACTTATCTCGTTTATATTTTTTATAAAATTGCATCGCAGAAACTAGGTAAGTTTGCGGTTAAGGAATATTCTTCATTTTGTAAAGATTTAAAATCACACAGCTATCCACATAGATAGAAAAGTGGCAAATGAATCTGCCGTCTAAGATTTGTCTTTTTAAAATTTGAGTTTTACTATGAATTTACTTTTTTGTATAATTATAATTAGAAACATAAATTTGATGTATAAAGCAGGTAAAAAGAGAAACGCGGATCAAAAATCATAACACTAGATTGGTGTGCGATTTTGATATGAATTCTTCCGTTTTATTTAATAAAATAAAAGAGAATGTGAATATAATCTCGCCACTTTTTAGCTGATTTTATGAACTCAAGATCCAGACTTGGGCGTATTGCGATAAAAACATGTTGATCACAAATCTCGCAACACGAATAAACAGATTGCTTTCAACACAACATTCTTGAAATTTAAATGATGTTAATCAAATATCCATTGAATATGCAAATATATTTGAATGAGAGTTTTCTTCAAATTTTCTTTTAAAATTCTATTATTTTTTTAATGAGTTTTTCTTTGTGTATTAGAATTTTGGCACTAACTCAAGGTCGTTTTCTGTTAGTAAAGCGTAATTAGACCTCTTTCTCTAATGATTAAGGATATAAAATCTAACTTCGTGATATATAATTATTTTTTACCTTCAATAAGTATAACTTACTATCAAGTATTTTTTTAATTTTAAATAAGTATAACTTAGTATCAAACACGTCTTCAAATGGCGTCTTAAATCCTTGTGGAAATATTTCTTAATTGCTCAGAAACTGTTTCGTTCTGAATTTCTTGTAACATCTGTATCTGCGGACTTTTCTATGATCGTTTTTGTCGTTTTGTCCACGTTCTCATTTCTAAGAATTCCAGTTTGATACAGAATCTAAAATGTTGATCGTTAAATTAGGTTTGAATAGCTTTTAAGGTTGGAAACATTTCATTACTAAAATTGGTTATTAACTGTATTATTCTTAGGGATGAGACATTAATTTATTTTAGAAAAATTTCGAAAAAGGAAATATTTTTACCTGTTTCTACATGATTTAAACGTTTATCTTAAAATTCGAAAGAATGTTTCTCGCTACGTCATCAGTACATGGAAAGTTAAACTTATCGATTAAAAGAGCCTTGCCTAATAATGATATGTTAGAACTAATATAAAATACAGGGTGTACACAAATGAAGTGACTCACTTCAAAAATTAATTTTTAAAAAACTAAAAAATGTTGGAACTGCGTTTTTTTTTTAAAATGAGATTGAATCTCTAATTTTTTTTACAGATAGGTAACATGCCATTTTGGTGGTCTGGGGGTCGCAAATTACTGGAAATCAATACTTTATTTAGAGCCATTATCTGAGAAAATATTAAAACTGGAAGAAAAATAAAAGCATGTATTTGTAGGAAATTTTACGCTTTTTAATTTGTTTATTTACACGTAGTGTGAAAACTGAAGAGTTTTCGGTGATATTCAAGAAAAACTTAAAAAAAGAAGTCGGAAAACATGAATCGGCTTCTGCTGACCGGTAGCCATTGCGTACGGAATTTTATCGCTGTAACAAATTTAGAACGGAGTAACGCCGCGTTACCTATCTGAAAAAAAAAACGTTTTGAGATACGCTGTTATTAAAAAATCCGCAGTTCCAACACTTTTAGTTCTTTTATACTAATTTTTGAAACGAGTCGCTTCATACATGTATACCCTGTATAATGACGGTTCGAATTTCCACCTTTAAGGAATAGTGGTTTTAAATTTCTACAAAACTTCTCGAAATGTAGCATTTCTGCTTATTTCCCTGCATTTTATAGGAATTCCCGTCTTCAAGTACTATGCATTTGATATACTTCTTTAGTCATTATGTAATATATATTTAACCCTCTGACTGTTTATCGCGCGGTTTCTGCGTGTTGGAAGACGGTCTATTTACTACTGCATCCTGCTATTTTCGCAAGCTAATGGGTTTACTTAATACTTTTAAAAGTTCGAATCGTACTATACTAATAAAGCCTTGCATATAAATAGCAATTCGATTGGCTCAACGATATTTGAACATATTTCCAATCGTTCGATCTAAATAGTAATTACAAAAATTCGGTAATCGGAGGATTAATTGGCAAAAATATTAATTTTGGAAGATATTTCAATCGTGAAATATGCAATGCAATGAAATATTAAATCGATAGCTTATCCAAGTTTCCTTCTCAGGAATTTACCAAATCAAAACTAAAATTTTTTTTTAGTGTCTTTCAACAACTTGAAGAAAAAAACCCGCTTCGTGTCCGAAAGTGAACATAAATATTTAATACATAAATTTCCATATTTCCAATCAACTGCTCGGAATTAAATTACTGTCTGTCGCTTATTTTCTGCCTAATTTAACACATATTGATAGACTGCTTCCAGTATCTAGATGGTTATTAACATTGGATAAATATGGTGATTAATGGAAATTCATCTCAAAAACAAATCAAATCTGCAGCCATTTATCGAAATCTAATGGAATGACTTTAGCTGGAAGGTGAGTTTTATTAAGATTCGAATTGAGATAATTAATGAACTCTTGATGCGTTGTCTGAATATTAGTTATTTTAATGGCGGAATGTTCTTTACTAAGATAAGCATTTATCTTATAATTAAATAACGATTCATTCGCTTGAACGGAAATTCCTGAATCATGCTTTTATGTCCTTCACTTCCGACTGAAGTTAATGTGATTACATTTTGACAGATATTATTCAGTTTGTTGATGTTTAATTGAATGTGATTTCAGATATTCTAAATGACTAACATTCAAATTCGCTTACATGTATTTGAACAGTTTAAGAACCAGGGATTAGTAATTTCAAAATTGAGTTACGTTATGTGTTGCCTAATAGCACAAGATGCTCGACAACTTTCATGCGATATCTTTACGATGTTGTACAACATTCAGAATATTCTAGAAACATCTTTGATATATCTAAAAATATCTTTTGCGAATAGGGTAGTGTTTGTTATATTTGTTGATCACTTAAAAAATGTAATTTCCGTCATTTGGCTCTATTTGTAGTTCTTGGAAATACTTAGATATAAAAACAAGAATAAAATGATATTTACAACCAGGATATCCAACCGTCTTGGAATACGATTAACTCGATCTGTATTTTTATCTAAACCGTACGAAAGGTGGTTAACACGCTTAGTATAAGTAAACGAGTAGATGGAAAATTTCGAGCTGTATGAGGAATATCCAACTTCGCAAACTCGTGCTCGCTCGAAACTACGTTGTAGAAAGGCTATAGCAATTTCTCACAGTTTTTATATACGGAAAAAATCCAACCACAATGTCTTGTTGTAGAAACATTGACTGTAGATTTGAACCTTCTAACAAAATAGGCAAGTTGTTCGGAAAAGTTGTTTTCGCGTTATATTGAAAATGCGGAATTAGACGATTGACGAAATTTACGCCTGTCTTACATGGAAGCCTTATTTTCAGAACTCAGTGCTGTAGGAGGGATGGCACAATTCATGCGCCGTGTTATATGGAAACTGGGTTATCAAAGAATTGCCTTGTAGGATGGCTGTTTATATATATTACTTTCTTCTAACATGGTAATTTTGTTCCCTGTTGTATCTAAAACATGGTATTATACGACCTGCGTTATATTTGCTCCGTTCTCATTCGAAAGACTTATTGTCAGCCTGCAGTGTTGTAGAAGGGCTGTCGAGATCTATTACGCCGTGTTTGTATGGAAACCATAGTATTAAAACGCCGCTTTGTAGAAAGGTTTACTTTGTATTCAAACCACATATAATTCGTCCATTCCACATACCGGTGAATTCGTTCGACGTCGTATTAAAATCGTGGTATTGGAGGTTGATGTTACCGATGCGCCATCTTAGGAAGCCACATGATCGATACCAATTTGTAAGGAGGATTGTGAGAATTATTCAGCTGTGTTTTTATGGAAACCGCACTATTAAAATTTCGTATTGTAGAAAGGCTAATTGTACATTCAATACACATAACAGTAATACATTAACAAATTTATAAATTGAATAAATTAATTAAATAATAAAAATTCATAGTATATCTTGTCTAATTTTGGAATCTTTATGGTGAGTGGTCTTCGATAAAGTTTACCATTCGATTCCTTATTCATTTCTTCCTTTTTGAACATTTTTCACTTTCGAAATTCTTTTTTATATATTTTTATGTGTTTTAAATATTATCGTTTCAACCTTCTGTTGATGCAATCACTTGAGGCTGTTGCTTTTGCACGCTTAAAGATGTATTGTCATCTTTTTTGTCTAAATTTGCTGTTTTTTGTCTTCTTTCTTTTTGTTTCATTTTAATTTTTGTTTAGTTTATCTAATTTTCAATACACATACCTACATAAATTCGTTCCGTGTTGTATTGAAGCCATGGTGTTAGAAATCTGAAGCTATTTAACTTTTTCCGGAAATGTTACTTTCGTAGAACACTTGAATCTGGTTGGTGCACTTTACGCGCCATCCCGTTTAAAGAAACTCTACGTTTATCATCTTTATTTCTATTGGTAAAATAAGATTGGAGGTTAAATGAAAGGATGTTTCATGCATTTGCTTCCAGTCTCTATCCTCATCGTGAATTGGAATGACCTCCACATCATTCTCAGAATCGGTTTCATGGTCGCTGTATTCAGTCTCTTCATTGCTTACTACCTTTTTACATATTAGTACCTTGTTTGGCGCAGCATGGCCAAATACTGGCCCTTGCGCCAAAAACCCTCAAACAAACCAAAACAATCAGTCACTTAATCGTGATCTCGTATATCAGATTTGTCCTCGGCTGATCTTCCCTTGTTTAATTCTTTCAAATCGGCCAATTATTTCCCTGCAAGGAAAATGTCCAGCCTTTCTAGATGGACTTATGGACAGCGTTTCATGCACTTGCATGAGTGATCAAACCGAACTGACTTCTTCAAAGTCGAATGTAATTATCGAAGCAAATAAGAAGAATGTTAAAAGAGGGTTAGAGGGGTGTTACGCCATCCACCCGCGCTGTGTTTATTCGTATTATCTTGACGTACCCACTGGCGCACGATATAGGCAGTACCTGTCCGCAAAGGGTTAAGCTCTTTCTGTCGGAATTCAACGACACAGGATGGCTGTCACAATTTTTACTCGCGTTGTGAGAATATCGTGTAGTAAAAGAATTAACTGCGTTATAGTTGTTGGCTTCTCGATCGACATTCATAAGACTTCTTCTAAGACTAAAGAAACATTTAGCAGAACATTAAAACGCAACTTTTGCACTTCGTATCTGCGTACATCGTAACATCGTTCAACCGTACTCGTACTCGTCTCTTTTCTAATTTTTTAAATCGAATTCAAAGTAGATCAACATCTGACTGTTGCCACTTATCAGATATCATACACTGTTATACCAATAATTAAGTTGAAGTCATGCTTTTGACAGGCATAAATATTAAATATGCTTACATAGTTACAAGCTTATTCAATGAAAGAAGCAGCAAGATGGGGCTTTCTCATTATCTATTAATAAACAAATGTGAGTTAGTGAAGTTTTAATACAAAGGGGATTAAATGCAAGAATTCTAATTTAAAATGCATGCTGCTGTCTCCAATAACATAAAAAATATTCTAGAAGTCTTATTTCTTTCTTGATGATTAGTCGTATTTGATGAATTCGCATCAATGATTTAAATGCGTGGTTATCGGGTATGGATCTCGTACATTGATGGATTTATGCTATTTCAGATATATAGATAATAATAGTCGTATAACCGATGTAAAAATTATTCTTGAATTAAATAATTTTTTTATTTATCTTTGACGCTAAAATTGAAAATTAATTTTTGAATTTGCGTATTTACCTCATGGTATTGAAAACTCGAGTAGAAAACTTTTACATATTCATAAATCTTTAAATGTAGTCAAATATTTGATATCGCACCTGTGAATTAATTTTCAATATAAGGAAATGTCTTGGTTTCTATATTCGTCACCTAATTTAAGTTGAAAATTAAAGGAATATCCTAAACAGCCTATGTTATAGATTCGGAATTAACGTCAAATGAAACTAATTTTCTAATTTTTGTTATTGCTTTATGTCAAAGTTTTGGAATAAATATTATTTTTGGTCTTTTATAATATCCAAAGGTCTATTGGATAATTTCTATATATTTGGCCCGTCAACAATAAATCTAAAAAGGCGGGATAGTTCTCGTCTCGACTGTCTCATAGGCTTCAAATCAAGAATATAGCTTATAACGTGTGGTTATAAAATGATCATTTGTATCAATAAAAATTACAAGAGCATCTAAATAATTTTGCCCAAAAGATTTGACACTGTACATTGAGAGATATGCAGACAAACATTCTCTTAGTTGGCATATTTGGTCAAAAAATCATGTATCTAACCAGTTGCGCTTTTGAATAATCGTGTTAACATTCATAGGCATCCCAAGTAAAGCAAGAACTTATAAAATTGGTACCATGATGTAAATATTTAGCAACATCTTAAGAATGTTTATAAAATATCCTATTCCAAAGAGCTATTTCTGAAACGTGTTTTATCACTTAGAGACGTTCGAGACTTAGAATTTTATCTGGATCTCTAGACACAAAATTGTAATGACTGCATTTATTTATCTACGTATACGTACACTCCCAAATAAAATTAAATCCAAAGCCACAGTAAGAAAATAAGTAATCAAATTGCCCAAGTTTTTTATAATAAGCATAGTGCGTATGCAAAACTTTCGATTTTATTTGCAGAATGTTAATGGCCTTTTTTCCCGGAATGTACAATCTTTATGAACGGCAATAGGAGTGGCGGTAATAATTTCTTTGTTTCATCCGTCAATGTAACGCTGATAGGGATTTTTAGCTAACATGATAGCTTAAAATCCCTGAGCATCGAGCTTAAAATCTCTCACAAAATTCGGCACTAAGCTAAGCCTAGCATGAAAACATGATCAAAAGGCCCTTGCATTGTTAATATTACACAATTACTCTGTCCCTCGTATCAGCTTCATTCAAAGCTCGCGATAAATCATTTATTCATTACTCCGCACGGAGTGCCATGAAAACGAACCATTTTTAAAAGCGATTCTTGCGAGTGGTGAAAAATGATTCGCTCACAATGGTGCGAAAGGCAAGCGGAGAAGAAAGATGGCGTGGCTCCATCAGCGAATCTAAAGGTACGATTATATGCAATAAAAGTTTATTTTATACCTCTATACGTACTAGAACCTCTTTTATTTTTCTGTACACTGTCATTTAAATAATTAATTCAATTAGATATTTATTTCCTTAACCCTTTACAGATCACTACATGTTGCGTTTTTAAAATTACAAATTTTATTTCAAAAATGAGTATTAGACATGCAATTGATCATAACCATGTAGAAGAAAAAATTGGCATTTATTTTCGAGAAATTTGTGGTTTCACAGTGAAGCAAATGAACGGTAACGGGCCATTTTTCCTCCGAATAAGTTATCATTGAAATGCTATTTAAATTATGTATTTAATTTATAAGTATACGCGAGTATTCATGATATTCAATATTTTTCTGAAGATTCAATTTTAAAAAATATCAAGAGCTCTCGTCATTTGCTTCGCTTAGAGATCGAAAGCAATTGAGCTCTTGCAATGCCGATATCTTTGTGAATACTAAAGCTATTGAACTGGATTTTTTAATCTAAGTTGTACTATATATCTGGCTCTTAATGTATGTAAGAAAAATTAAGCAAAGTTTCGCCCATGCGGAGTAAAAAAAATGCTCAATGTGTGTGGTTTCACTCCGAAACCAATGGATGTTAAAGGATTAATACGTAATTCTATATTCAGTTATCTAGATCACTCTGTTGGCATATTTGGAAACGTATGAAGAAAATGGCATGGAATATGCAAGGCTAGTTTAATGTAGTTAAATTAGGACCACTGTGCACAACTGTTAATTATTCCATTCAATACTTTTGAATATTTATTTCATAACTTTCATATGCAACTATGTATTTCAATTCTGACGCATTTATTTGAAGGTAAAAGCAATAGGACCTAAAGAAAAATTGAAAAATGGTTTTAAACGGGGAAAGTTCGTACGTTATTTAAAATTTAGTTTTTAATTTATTAGCATTAATAATTTGATTATATTATATTAAGGAACTTTGAACGCAACATCTTTGGTATGTTTATGAAAATTATATTTTTAAACTGATAGTTTGAACCATTCACGTTTCGCTTCTTGCATCAGTCGCTGTATATTATCAGATTTATTCTGCTAAACTATTTCAATACGATCAGTTGAGGCATTACTTTTGAAAAGAATGTATACGATTGACATACATTTTTGAATAATTTCATATACGTGTTTTCTCGTAATATTATTTATTACAATTTATTAATATTTAACGTATAATAATATATAAAATATTCAATTAGTAATAGCATTTGCTATTGATTTTCTTGAGTGCAGAGTATATATTAAATTGATTGCTTTAATCTCAAAAGTAAAGATCCCAAAAATAAGCAACCGTTTAACAGATTAAAAATATAAGCGAATGTTGTACGAAATCAGGTGTATCTATGAAGTAATTTACACAATGTATGCAATACCTATATTTTAAACAATGACATTATACCCTCTTCAAACATAAAATTGTGTTTGCATGGATTCTCAGATGTTTAAATCTGTATATTATAAACGAAGCGAGACCACGCTTTTAACAGAAGCAATACATTGGCGTCAATCTATTTTAGTTCTGCGTTTGAAAAGAGATCGAAACGGACAGTGATTAATTTAAGGAGTTCCGAAAGCCATTTTAAATCTGTTGATTTACGTATTGAGCATATATAAATGCTGTTCTATGACTCGGTTTCATTCGAAAAATTTCCAGTTTGAAGCTAAACGAGGGTTGTTCTCGGACTTTGCTTGCAATTTTGAGTTATCAGATGACGAAACGTCTCAGCAGCAATTCTACTTTCCATATTTCTACATCACACCAACGTTAGGGCGTTCGACCCTGGACCGCAGATTAAACGTACTCCAGATCTACATACACAATGGATCTTTGACAGAATTTCGAATCGAAACCCGATCCTTCGTCCCCTAAGCTCATGGTCTATCTGGTGAAAACTGTAATGTGATGATTTTGGAAGGAAGTTGGTTACGTCAAGTGATTATTTTAAGATGGAACTTGATTGTATCAAAACTCCATCGGAAAAAAATAATGCAGAATGTACAAACGAAACATATTTATACGAAAATATCACATCTAATTTATTTTCCGATCTGAAAACGCTTTCAAATTGCATTTGAGCGTTTGTTTAACCGGAATGTGCGTGCTTAAGCTAATTCATGTTGAACTTAGTCATATCCATGCGTCAGTTGGAAACAAAATGAGGGTTATTTGAGAACTGACCTCATAATTTCGGAACGTTATCAAACGACGAGGTTGTAGGAGCCATTACCCTTCTCATCGGAATTTCCAAGCCACTGCTGAAAGAGAACGTTTGACCCTAGACAGAATTAACGAGAATCAAGTCCCTATATATCGGACGGACTCATTGTGGAATGAGGTTTCGAACCCGAAATCCTCTGGTTTTGAATCTGGGATTATACAGCTCGATTATTACACATGTTCAAAAGGGCATATCAAATCTGAAACACAATATTGCCCATAACTGGAATTTTTAATGTTTTGATATTGATCAATGGATAGATAATTTTCAAAATATAAATTTAATTCTGTGATTTTTGATCATTTCTTGAACTAAAATTTCTCTTTATGATAGCATTTTAAAATTATAATATTTATGCATAAAATAAGGCAAATCAAACGCAATAAGGCAATTCAAAATTTAGGATGTTTGCCCACCAAAATGTTTGTTGTCACATGTTGTCTAGAATAGTGCTTCAAATAGTTTCATTTTTAATTAGCCAGCCCTCTTTACTTTGAAGTAATGAATATGGAAATGTTTAGCTGTAGAGTCGAATAATGACATGTATCTTCACGTCAGATTACGAGCAGAAGCACCAGTAATTATTTCAATTTCCTTCCCTCCCGTCCGGTTCTCTCAACCACAGCAGAAATCGAAAACTCATAACCTGAGAAACGTTGCGAATTCCCTTTGTGATGTTTTGGGATCTGCCCACATGAAATATTTGTGCTGTGTGCCTCATGCATTTTAATTACGGGGTTGCGTCATCCAAACATCCCTACCATCAATGATGCTTCGACGAATTCCCATGCTGTAATAATAATGTTATTTCCATCTGATGGCTCTATGATATTTATGCGCAACCGAATGTGTATTCATAAAATTAGTATGTAGGGATCCAGTAATTTTCTCATAAATAGGCATTTTGCGTTATTCTACGAGTAATAGGCAGGTAGGGAGATCTTTGCTTGAAATGTTACGAAAGGATGTATGAATGGAAATTTCATGCTCCCCGCTCCGTGGTAACTAATTGAACAGGAAGAGGAAAGTTCTGAAATAGAGCGCTAGAATCTTTGGCTTAGTTTCAATTATTCAGATTAATTGTCAAAAACAAGTATTAATTTTATGACATGATAAGCGTAATTTTTTAAATAGCGGGTTATTATAGACAGTATAGTAACAACAAAGTCCATACAAAGCTTTTTGATGGGCTTTTAAAATAGTTTAGCATTTCCAATTCATTATTTCGTGTTATAAACAAGTTATCGAAACGTCAGTAAACCAACAACATGCTCTAGAAAGCTGCAAAATAACTTTTACTATTTTTCAAAACGACATTAAATTATGTTAAAATAGATCATATCTCAAATAGAGTTTTCGACTTAATGACTTTTGCTTGAACGACGATGATATATAAATAAATACACGAAATTCATTCCTATCTCCAGTAGTAAAAAGATATTGTACGGTATTGACCAATATTCGCAATATTGTACAATAAATACCATACAATATTATATATAAAATATTATACAATATAGTGTAATATGTTGTGCTACCCGGGACTAACCGGATTTGCTCTATTAATTAAATCTAGCAGTTAATAACAGCTTTTCACTACATGTCATTCCTATTATCATTTACTGTTGTAATGGAGGCTGTTTTAAATCTCTTGGTACAAGATTTAACCTTCCAGCGGGCGCGCGTTTGCAAGAGATACTTGAATTGTGCACCGTATTACATATTTATATCGTTATTTTATATATATAAGTGCAATTTTATTTATAAAATCTTTGTTTACTATTAGGCTAATAAATACAGAAAACATAAATAAAAGTTGAATTTATTTTTGTAAAATAACACGATATATATGTAATACGATGCACGATATGTCGTAAAATTTGCATAAGCGCTCCCCCTGAAAGGTTAAGAAGGGTGGCAAAACCCTATAAATAAGAATCAATAACCATATATAATGCATGGTCGTGACTCATTAACCCAAAGAACCCTATCCCGCCTCAAACCGCCCGTTCGACTAAAGCCGGAATCTGATGGTTTCGGGCGCCTGGGTGAATTTTTTTAGGAAAAATGTAGTTCCTTTCTTTGTTGACAATTGATCGGGAAACCATAGGTGTCGACCTCCTGTAATTTCTGTAAAGAACGTGACGATTCCATTCTGTTCCTGTGAGTGAAAATTCACTCCAGGTTTTGAGGCAATGGAATTCTCACTCCAGCCGGTTTCATAGAGTTAAGTGATAAGATGTACCCTAACCAAGCAGTTCCATCTAGTGACTGCCGAGGTCACACGTTTTCTTCTGACGTCACGGGAAAAAAATTGTCGAATCATATGAAGAACCTCATCTACGATGGGATCCTTATCGACTTTGATGTGTATTTGTACCCGGACACGAGAAATGCCTGATATTTTTGCCAGTGTACGCTGATCACAACGTCTATGGTGTAAACTATGCTTCAATATTGGAGGCTACACTTTTTATCAGTTTTTATAATTTAATGTTCGATTTTTTTTATATTCATCGTTTTTCTTTCATTTCTTCTCTGACATCCACGAGTTTCATCGCTACAGAAGAGAGTTCAAATACCGCCCCTGAAACTTCACAGATTGAGTTATTACAGCATATTTTATTCTGATTTTTGTTTATCTATATGTTTTCCATCACCCCTTGAATTTTTGGTACACTCTGTATAGATAGATAAAAAGCAAAATTTGTCCATCAGTTGACTAACTTATGTTTCTATGATGCTGAGACTTCCCCACCTTTTTCTTATTTCTGAGAGTAACAAATATGTCATAAGTGAACTGAGTTTCATTAATAAGTCGCAAAGGTATGCGATAGTGCCTCAATGATTTCCGGCATTTAAAAAAACACCTGTTTGGTCAGGAACCATAGGAGCAGTTTGTACTATGCGTATTGGCACGATGGAACTTGCCACACCAAAGTGAGGACGACTGGCCGGCAATGGAGATTTAATGTACACCATGTTCAGGTGCCAATCGAATCTTAGGTGGAAATGGTTTTCAAACACAACGGCTCCCAATTCCGAATCGGAAAAATTCTACCACCAAATCACCGTGACTGACTTAACGAGATTCGCCTAGTAGCTTCAAAACTGGGACTTAACTCTCTGACCAGAATATCGATTTTCACGACTACTGTAGTGCATGTTTTGTAACCGGGTATTGGAAGGGTTTTCCGATTGGAGGGTTAATCTATCAAATTAATCAACACGAATTTCCATTCATTGTTGCCCAATAACTTCCGAGTAAATTTTGAAGGTCCATGTGTTGTACGGTTTTATATTACAAGAATTGTATGAGGTAAAGGAAATTATATTAAAACGTTTCGAAGATGTATTAAATTTTCTCTTGATCAAAATATCCTTAAACCAGCTTCGCATAAACAGAATTATTTCGTTTTTTCCTATGTTACGTCGAACTTGGTTTGTATCTTTACGCTCATTTAAATGGTGCTGAATACAATTTTAATGTATCTAACAGTAATTTGCGTATTTGAATTGAATTAATTTCCGTATACATATATAATTAATATTTCATTTAATGAAGCAATGTTGTTTAATTTCACAAACTTCAGTCTAAAACAAGAAGACTAGAACTAATTGACTAGAATTCTTTTCTAAGTAAATTAATGTAATTTAGAAATTCGAAAATTATGATATTGGCAATATTTTACTAACATAACCCTCAATTTAATAAATAATTGTGCATACGTATTAACAGATTTCAGAATCTTTTACTTGTTTGTTTTTCAAAAATATTTTTAATCATGAAGTATACTGCTATGAATTGATAATGTGTAACCTTATGATGGAGAAAATTCCTACATAATTGATACCTGTAAATAAGTTTGACTGTTACTTATTTAATATATTAAACATTTTAGAGATATATTCATTGTTATTAATAAAGTATTATAAAAGATCACATTGAACTTTTAGTTTTTATTCAAATAATATAAATGTGTAAGAAGTAAACGAAATTTTCCTTTCATTACTAAATTCTATTGTTGAATGAATTTACATTTAATCAATTTCTGTGGAACATCTTCGTGTAAACGTTATCAGTTCATTTTCTTCATATTAAGACTATTTCTATATTTATATTATCCTCAGTATAGAAGTTAAGAGTAAGATATGTAATGAAATAGAATTTAATAAGTTATTGCATATATTTATGCTTTTGTAATGCTTAATATTAATTTGATATATTGTATTGTGTTTACATAAAAAATTATTATTTAAAATTGCATTTAACTCGATTATTGTTAGAATGAGACTTCTTTGGAATGTGTTTCCGATTTATATCATTTTATATAAATATTTTGGTTTAGAATAATATTTGAAAAGTGTAATTGCATAATTTTGAATAAACATGTAAGTAGAGAATAATATTTGAAATTTTTCGCTATTTCATAGTACTTCTGTTAAAAACGATAAATTTGTAATTAAATGAATTTGACTTTAGTGTGTTACTTTTTAACTTTCATGTGATTAATTATAGCGTATTTGCTTATACGTTAACGCACAATAATGGAGAAAACATAGCAATAACAAACAAAAAAAACTCATATTAATTGACAGTGCAAACAATTTGTGAAATTTAAAAAAAATCATATTTAAATGTCTTTAATTTTGCAGTGTTCTGTTAAGAAGAAAAAAATAAACAACCACTTGTTCGTGTTGCAAAATTGGAAGTTGTTAATAACACATTATTCTGTAGAAAACTGATTATTTGTGTAACTAGGGAAACATTAGTTAAAACTATATCAAGCGAAGCAGGTGAATTAGTTTTATCATGAATTTATAAATTTATTAAATTTTATTTAATTGTGCTGTAACTTCGGTACATCGAAAGCATTGTACAATTAAATTCCCTAATATAATACAAAATATTTATATAAATATATATGTATTTGTTCAAGTTATTATCATGCGCCAACATATTGTTTGAGGCAGATGCCCGTCAGTAGGTTATGGGAAATTGTTTAGGCAGGAAATAAATAAACCAATGTCTTCCAGGTAGCGGTACATTGCAATGTCTCGCCAATGAACGCTTAAGAAAAATGGACACGAAGTCATATTTAAAATTTACTGAATTTGACAGTTGACTGTAAAGTATATAAAAGTATAAGTTGCAGAGTAAGTAGATACAAGATGTGACCAATAAGTAGGGTGAATAACTCTTACATTGAGTAGGTCTCACCTGGGAACTGTTTACAATCATTCAAAGTAGTCCCCGTCGTACACTATTCTGTTCTGACTATGTGTGTACACATCGTCGAAAGCTCTTAACTCATCCACTGGTTAAGCTTTCAATTCCCGTGTCACAGCAGCTTGAATGTACATAATGTCTGTAAATCTTCGCCCTTTTAGAGCCACTTTAAATTTAGGAAAAAGTCCGGTGGTTACAGGTATGGAAATACGGTGGGTGCGACAGAAGCCGCTTTATAAACGTAGCGGTATGCCTCCGTGCAGTATCAGGCAAGAGAAAACAAGAGCCAGGTTGCTTGGGATGTGGTCGTGCACGACGAATGCGAGCCAGGATTCGTTTGAAAACCTCGCAGTAAAACTTGCCGTTGACCATTTCCATCTGCAAATTTACCCACTTTTTACAAGAATTTCAAATTGATTTTCTGCTCCATGCCACACCAAAAAACCACCGCATAGACAACAGTCGATTAAAAAAAAAGTTCAAGACTCGCGAAAACACGCAATACTCTGAACTGAATGCTACGGAACATGACTAAGGTGTCGCTGATAATCGGGTTGTTCCAATTTTCGATTTGTGGGGTGATTCAACCTTCTTATTGGTCACATCTTCTATTAATATATAGAAAGACACCTTGAACGTTTCTTCATTTGTTAATTTCTCTCAATTATAATTTGTAGAGGCAAATCTCTAGATTAGTTTTGTTAGGTCAACATCCGGTTGTCAAGAAACACATTTTATATTCTAGAACGGATCTCATAAATGTGAACTGTGGTCAGACAAAGGGGACGACATCTGTATTGGCACCCATCTCCATAAAGAGGATGTTTCGATGCGAGATGTAACGCTAGACGGGCCCCCATAAAGTGGATCGTAGGGTTGGCAGAATAGGGTTTCGAACCTTCTCATTTGCTGCACTAGCCGAACATTTACCATCAGTCTACCACATCTGTCCTGTAGATTTTTAAGAATTTTAGGTAGATGTTTTATAACGTGCTAATCAACTTCATAGCAAAATTAAGTACTCATCAAAATTCATATTGACAAAAAATAGCTCGTAACTTTTAAAAACGAATTTTATATCTTTTTCACGTTGGATTTTCTGGGGATACGCAGTTTATGCACGGAACAGGTTCTTTTTTCTATTCTTTTATGAATGCATTGATCACATTAAAGTTTATATTCGTTCAAATGTTTGCTTTTCCAGCTTGCTTCTATAGTTTTCCTTTTTAAAGTACTGCTAAGAATTTCTGCTATTGATAGCTATAATTTGTGAAGATTATTTTTAATTAAGATTACCTCATGATATAATTATCAACTTGATACATAGAAGATTTTGTAAAGATATAATTTATTTTTATGTAACTTCTCTTTATTAAACAAAACATAGCGAAATTTGTTCTGATAGCCAACACGAAATATTTCGCATATTTTGTAATGTTGAATGAAAAAAAGTTTCTGTATTAAAATCCATTTTGCTGAAAGAAAATTAAAAAAAAAAACTATCTTGTGTATGAGGTATTTATAAAATACGTTAACGTGTTTCGGTCGTAAAGAAATTACGAAAGTGTCCACCTCATAATGGCGAACGATGCGAAAAAAAATTATAGAAGTAAGCCATATAGGTAGTTTAGACAGTAGCAAGAAATCCTATCCAGACGAAATAGAGAATTATCAACATGAAATCTTCTCATCAATATGACCATTAGAAAAGTCACTAATGGAGGTAGCAGACGAAAGTTAGCTAGAATGTGCAAGTAGTCACTGCAAATCGGCGTTGATTTGGAATTGTAACTCTCCCTTTGTAATGTCGAAATTTGTGGATTTGAGGATTCAAATATTTAAAAATGTGTTTCATAGGAAAATGGTATCCTTACCTGAATCGAATGCATTCACATTCTGAAAAAATTGTTTCACTCATCCGTAGAATATAAATCACAATAAAAATTACCAAATTCTTTGCAATTGATTCTTCTGAGATAATTATTCACAAAGCTTCTCGAACCCTAGATGGTCAACCACCTGAAAATAGTGTTTTAATTATTTACACATTATAAAACTGAAAAGAAATCAATGAAAGTTCTTCCTTTTAACAACCAACATATATTTGGTAAGTAGTAATTCATCCATTACGTAACATTTGTGCCTTTTCACAATCGCCTTCGACACTGTATTTTGATTAACTGGTTAGTTGCGTTATCACTTTCACAAAAAGACGGTCTGATTTATGAATCCAGTTAAAGAATGTTTGATAGTTAAATATGTAATGTTTTGAAGCAGAAAATAATTTAATCTGCGAGGACGCGCGTCTGGCTTTGTAGGCCCGGTATTTTTATTTTTTTTTTTTTAACAAAACGCGCAGAAAATTATATTTGCTTTGATAGGAAACCTTTGTTGAACTAGTGTATAGAATATGAAATATTAATAAAATAAATTTCAGATAAACCTCTTCTAGAGAGCGCATTCAATTGAAAATCGATGAATGCTGGTACTTCCAAGATATTTATGAAAAGTTTGGATTTCCAGTCCAAAATTACCTGAATTCGCCTGGATATCAGAATTAAAGCGTCATTTATCTCTTCTGAAAACATCTTCAAGATTTTTGAACCGATTATATAACTTTTGCTTCTTAACCACTTAACTTAATTTTCTTTGCTATCTAATAAGATGCTCCCTTCTGTTTTGGAAAGCGGTTGTCGTTTTTATTCATCTCATAAGGCATATAATACTTGAGATGTTTATGGATTCTAGGTAATTTTTGTGTAAAATTATAAGGATAATTAATGATTAAATTTTAGTTTTAAGACCAAAAATGCGATAATTCGATGCACGAGTATTCTCGGGCTGGTAAGTTAAGCGGTTAAAAGTTTTCGGGAAGTTGTATGACGATGTTGTGTGTAAAAGTTCTCATATTTTTGCGAGGTCCTACTTTACACCATTTGTTAATTCCATCTATCTTAACGTTTCTTATATGAATCCAAATAAGACTAAATGCCTCAAATGAATGCGGAACCTATTTACGAGTTTAAATAAATCTTTACGTCAGCGTAAAAGCTTGAATAAATTCAAGTATAAGAAAATCTGACTTTAGACATATTAAGCAAAATTGCGTTAACATATGCATTGGCATTCTGATTAAATTGGGTTTTGGGACAACTTGGTGTTTAAAAGCAAGGCTTTTCTGCTATTTATTTGTAGTGACCGCGTGGCAGACTTTGTTATTCTGAGAGAAGAATCTTGGATTCTAGTCCTCTGAGAGGCGTAATCGGTTTTTTTCCGTGTTTCGCGTTCAGTTCAAAAGCAGATATAATTCTCATTTATATTTTCTTAACTATCCTTGAATAAAGTGTTCTCAAAATTCAGAGATGTGAGTAAATAGAAGAGTTCAGTTCATTCACTTTTAAAATATAATTTTTCTAACCTGAAAACTCTACGATAAAAATAATTGGGCTATCGGAGACCTAGACAAGATTCGCATCCTCCATGTAAATGCACCTGGAAGATGTTAAATTTATAATCGGGGATCAAGCGTACTCACGTTGATGTTGAGTGGAAAACTGAAGAGAGATTTCCTGAATGTCAATTCAGGAAACTCTTTCACCTCGATATACCTACCTACCTTCTTCATCCTCATTAAAATTATTTATCTGAAACGGAAGAGGATTATATAATAATCAACAACATACGTTAAATGCGTTACATACGTTAAATACGTTCTGTTATCAGGATATAGTGTTTATGATTTTCATTCGAGCCTGTTTGCGATTCGAATCGATATGTTCGTAAATTTCCTCCATTTTTTTTTCATTGATATTTAATTCCATTTCTTGCACTTTTTATAAATCGGCCTTTTTCATTGAAATGTTCATTAGCTAATTTAATAGTTATAGATATCTATGACGTTTCATACATTAAAATATTATGAAATCTCGTTTTATAATCCGTTTATAAATATTTGAAAGCACTATAGCCAACTTGAAGAATTTTATTTTTCCGCAATAAATGTCTGGCGTATTTCCAAGCGATCAATGCAGGCTTGACATATTAGGTTTCAGTTTCTTCAAAGGAAAAGTGCTTCTACAAACTTCGGAAAGACGCTTTTCTTTTATTTTATGTATTTTCTTAACATGACTGTGTTGTGACATTTTATTGAATATTTTCGCAACGAAAAACAAAAAATTCGAATTTCATGTAACATTCCATATACCAAGTAGTTTCAAATAAATTGCTTGCGTTATATTTATCCATATACAAGCTTATATTGCATATTTTGAAATTTTTTTACTTGTTTAAGAAAATGCTTGAGAGTAGAATTATTTGAAATGATTGGTTATAAATATTGTGATTTTATAAGCTCCCAAAATAAAATATCGATCTTATTGAAGGTAATTTGCAATACGTGTAATACCAATTATTCATTTGAATATTCGTTTTTATTTTCGAATCTTAAACTCGTATAAATAACAGAAGAAATTGCATTTATAAATTGGGAAAATGTGAGGCATGGATAATGACTGGTCGATACCTGATGGTTCCTGGGACATGTTGCATCACTGGCATCACAGTGTATAGTTAATCTAATATGCTCTAAAATGATGATTGTATTTGCTAGTCGGCAAATCCCATGACACGGGACATCAATGCTTACCCACTCTTTGTGATGCGAATGTTTACACGAATGGGAGTTCAAAATTTCATGAGATACGCGTTTATGCGTTGAAGCATCATAAACTCAGCCGGATAAAAAATAATGGCTTGAAAGCATCTCGAAAACAGCTGAAACAAAGTTCAACATTACGAACAGGAGAAAAGAACGTAATAAAGTTTCAAAATAGAATTCAAAAATAATCATTTGCCTTAGTAAATGATTAGCTTATTAGGTAAATGCCATAAAACGCACCAACTCTCTACTAACACCTTTGCACCAATTTTTACGACTTCAAAAGAATTTCGAGTTTTGTTACATGAATTTCTCTAAGAGATTTGGCTTTTATGATTTTTTTTCAAGTTGGTTGAGCGTTTAGAGAAGCTGGAGAAACGTTTAGCAGAGTAATTTGAAGCGTACAATAATTTCATGAATGGTATTTTTTTCTAAATTTTAGTGCAAAGTTGCGTCATAGGTGAGGTTTTTAGGACCGGTAATATTTTTAGCATATTTCAATAACATATACTCGCTATGTGAAATATTAGGCATATTTTTTGAAACCCTGGAAGGAAATATTCAGGAAAAATAAATTGTGTATATATCTGATTGTATTAAGCATTTACACCGCATTGTATCGGTTCAAACCAGGATGGCGTTTCAGAAATCCATTTATCCAGTCATTGTTAGGTGTATTATTAATATATCCATTTATTACCGCATCTTTCTTAGATAAATAAGCTCTTAATATCATTTTACTGTTTGTATTATTTATAGGAAAGCCACTGTGTAGTCACTGAACTGGACTATACTAGTTGCAACATTCTTTTCCTTCTCATCGGAGAAAACTAAGAGATTTCTAGGTTTCCTTTTATGAAATGGCGTTCTTTTGTAACAAACTGTTCGTTTAGGATACGATGAAAGCATCTTCCTTTTAAGAAGATACAATATCGCAATGTTCGTAATTAAAGCAAGTTTCTAGGGTCTCGGGGGAGAAATCTATACATTTGCCTGCCCTAACTTCATTTTATACTTCTTAGGCATATCTGAAGAAAAAGAAAACACAGAATTTATTATTATTTAATTTAATACATTTATAAATTTAAAAACCTGGTGGTGTTTGTCATAAATTTCAGATGGTGCAAAAAAATGTTTTTTTAGAGCAAAGTTATCCTACGTCAGAAAAAAAAATTAGTTAGAGCTTAACAAAGAAATATTATTGGCATTTAAGGCAACATGATGGAAACTAGTTTAATTTTTTTTCATACTTAAATACACTTTCCGCCAGAAATGATATACATTCGTCACCCGCAACTGATTTTTCAGCACTAAAAGTTACGCTGAAAAATTGGCTGAATGTTTTCTTCCATCTGTAACCCTGTTAATTATTTTATACACCGAATAAGGAATGAAGTATGCTAGTCGGTGTTGGCAAGAAACGGAGAAAAATCTCAGTCCGGGAACCCCTAATGAGTTGGTCTCCATTTCACTTTCAAAAAAATTTTATACTGGTGTAAAATTACTTCCACTAGTGCGCAATAACACAGTTTTACGATATTCGATTTTGGAGATGCATTGGGGCTTGTGGATTTGAATCGTGTGAAAATGACGATTTAGAATTCTGAGGAGGACCACACTCCGAGCATGTTAGTGGTCTTTTGTGGCCTGGTGATAGTCTAAGCATTGGAACGGGAGAAGGAAACCTTTCAGTATCTTATATGCAGACTGTCTAATAAATACATGAACTAACTACTAGGATGATTTTCGATCAAGTGTTTGGGCACTGTACGGTCTGTAGGAGAGAGAATCACTAGTGTCGGTACCCTTTCGATTGTAAAAGCAAGTGTTCAGATAAATCATGATTTCTTTCATAGCACTCTAATTTTGCTCTTGGCACAGTGGACATTGATAAACAGATATAACAAAAACATAAAATCGGTTTGTTTGATGAATCTTGGAAAGAAACCTTTCAGGATATTTATGAAATGTTGAGAGGTTTATATGGAAATAACACAATGAAGAAAGCACCTCTCTTTACGTGGATCAAATATTTCAGGGTGGACTGTGAAGACTGCAGATATTTTGTAAGGAGAGAATGATTGTAGGACTTGTGTGTTAATGAAAACATAAACCGTGTTTGTTTTTTTGAATTTTTCGATGGTATATTCCTTATTCGGATAATTTCTGATGAAATGCAATTGGAAAAATCGACTGTCCCTCGATTTTGACATAATTGTTGCGAAAGCTGCGTGCAAAAATTTTTAAAAAATCCTCCACATTCAACATTGATTGTCAGCATGTTTCTGGCCATAATTTCATTACTATGCTATGAATACGATCTAGTACTGTCGCGAAAAGCACTTCCACTTCTACGGAAAGAACTCAACCCTACAGGAACTCTAGTAAAATCAGAACTTGACTTCTTAAGCCGAAAGGCTGGAGAGTTGCATGTATTAGTGCTATCGTTAAACCTATTCTTAAAAACTCCTGTATCTTAACTATGTAAATATTTTATCTAATTAAATTCTTTAGTATTCATTACAGAGGAGCTCTCTTCATTGAATTCATGATTGGTTTACGTTTTCAACATTGCGGAATTATTCCTTTTTAGAATGACCAATTTTCAGCGTCGAACTTACGACTTGGCAACTGTGAATATATACATGGTTTATTATCTTGTGTTTATATTTCTGATGACGCAGATTGTCGAGACACAACTAGTACAGTATTCGAGTACAACTCGGCAGCTCCCTACAATAAACTTCATCAACTCGCATTGTCTTTTGTTCCCGGCATGCAAATGGTCATGAGGAAGCGTCAACGAGACAATTTTAGGATGAAAAAGATGAACCAACGAGGAAGCTGAAGAAGCTAATTCCTGGAGACTTCTAGAATAATACGAGTAACAGAAATAGAGGAGACATGTTTATTTAACCAAATGATGATTATTTTGAAATGCAGAAAATAGTAAGTTTATTTTGTAGGGAAAAAAATTATATAACCCCTGTTCGCGTTTTCACTGTCCAGATTATGTATGTAGACATATTGCATACTAAATTAGTTCATGTACCAATCATTCCGATACTTCTTTGAAGAAGTTCAAAAATTGTGTTGTCAACACTTCTAACAACCTAATGTTGTTTAAAATAAATTCATAACATTGTATAGTGTTTCTAAAAATACCCTGCATGGCTCATGTTAAAAATTTGAAAACAAAGTGTGAATGATAATGATTTTTGAAACACTTTGTGTTCTTAAGCACATGATAAAAATGTCTCCCAAAAAGAATTCTTCCATTTTCTTGAAGAAAAGGATATTATTTTAATAAATTATTTAATAGTCAATTAATTTATATAATTATTTCTCAATAAATGACTTTTATATACTTTTATCGGTATAAATTTATGTAGAAAAATCAAAGTATTCTAGAAATAAAGTGATCTATTTAAGAAGTTTTTAACATCCAGTTTTTATATGGCTGATTAAAGAGCTGAAGTTTTTCTTAGTGGAGTTTCCTTATATTTCAAACTGCTGTGCTCTAATAAGAATAAGAAGTATAGTGGAGTTGAGATATAACAAAGATATAATGTATGCTTTTAACGATCATGATTTCAAAATCCAGTGCAATGTATTCATTATATAAGATATATTTATATTCAGGCCCACTATGACACTTTTATTGTCTCCATTTATTTATATGCAAATTTTGTTTCAGCAGAAAAGGCATGTCTTTAATTTATAACAGATACTTCATTTATCTTTCAAGATTAATGAAACCATTCTCCTGAAAAATGAAACTGATGCACTTCCTTGAAAATTCCATTAGAAGAAAGAAAATTTTGATAAAGTGTTTCGTAACTTTAAATGACTTCTAAATCATTGTCCATGCCTTTTTTAAAAATAAATTGTTTTTTCCATGACCTGACGTTCCGAACATTCTGTTAACTCGGAAAATCTGACGTGTAAAAATGATGGTACATAAATCATTTGAAATCAGAATTTTTGCGCATGATGATGAATTAATTATCTTTTTCAACTGTCCTCTGAGAGTTGCACTACTTTCATAGAATCAACTTATTTGAATTTTTATATGGTCATTTTTGAAGTGAATTGTAAGATTCCCGGTGCTTGTCTCTTGTTTGCTGCACTTTAAAATAGCTTTAATTAAGATCTTAATTGAATGATCTATATACTCAATCTGAATGATCTCAACCACTCCACCGATTTCGACAATTTTTTTTCATTTGGAAGGTTATGACGTCTGTATTTGCAATGAAGGGTCACCTGCCTCCCCATTTTCTAACGAAATCGAAAACACATAGAGAATGTATGGGGGAAAAATGTTTTTTCAATTTCGTTCGAAAATGGGTGGGTGGGGGTAAGGCGACCCTTGATGACATATTGAGACGTCATAAGCTTTCAAATGGAAAAAAATTGTCGAAATCCGTCAGGTGGTTGGGGCTGGGGGATTTCTGCAAGGTTTAATAATTTGGTAAAAACCGTCACCGAGTGAGCAAGCCTCAACCACTAAACCGATTTCAACATTTTTTTATTTGAAACGTTATGACGTCTATGTCAAAAAGGGTCGCCTGCCCTCCCCCAATATCTTTCAAATAAAAAAAAAATGTTGAAATCCGTCGAGTGA
The DNA here is from genome assembly GCA_013235015.1 of Araneus ventricosus. Classification (NCBI taxonomy): domain Eukaryota; kingdom Metazoa; phylum Arthropoda; class Arachnida; order Araneae; family Araneidae; genus Araneus; species Araneus ventricosus. The sequence goes on from BGPR01005056.1 coordinate 89,661, forward strand.
TTGGGTCTGGAAATTTTTTATAAGGTACAGAGGAGCGTACATAGACAGTGTACAGAGAAGTGGCTTTTCGATTTCGTTCAAAAATGGGGTATGGTGTGGCGCAGGCGACCCTTGTTGATATATTTATACGTCATAACCTTTCAACTTCAAAAAGAAATGTGAAATCCGTTGGGTGGTTGGGGCTGGGGGATTTTTACAAGGTACAGAGGAGCGTACATAGACAGTGTACAGAGAAGTGGCCTTTCGATTTCGTTCGAAAATGGGGGGCGGTGGGGCGCAGGCGACCCTTGTTAACATATTTAGACTCCATAACCTTTCAACTTCAAAAAGAATTGTGAAATCCGTTGGGTGGTTCGGTCTGGGGGATTTCTACAAGGTTTACCCATAGATAATGTACAGAGGAGAGATGTTTTTCCATTTCGTTCGAAAATGGAAGGTGTGGGTCAGGCAACTGTTGATAACATATTTAGACGTCATAAGCTTTCATATGAAGTAAAAATTTTCGAAATCCGTCGAGGAGTTTGGGCTGCGAACTATCTGAAGGTTTTACCATATTTTAAATATATAGATCTCAACAGTTCCATCACAATTGCGTGTCAAAAATATTTTTAAATACCCATTGTAGATGATGGAAACTGTTTAGTTAGGGCGATTTCATTCTGCATTTATGGATCTTGAGATTTTCATGCCTAAATTTGACAAAGTTATACAGAACACTACAATTAGATGAGGTTTATTAAAAGATTAACAATTTTAAGGAAATCTGTTGTCTACAAAGAATATGAAATCTACTATGGTTTTATGGTCTATTCCACTGATCTTCATGCAGTATTTAAAACTGAAAAAAGTAGTGACCGAGAGCCTCGAAGCAGCCAGGTGGCAAGGACAGTGCTGAGCAAAGTGGGTGCTGGCCGCGAACCCGCCCGGGGGGGGCGACGAGAGCAGCTAGAACTAATTTTAAACCTTAAAACAGAGGTTCCATACCTGTAGTACGCATAGCCCTTGGCGTACGCTAAAGTGACGTTGGTAATGGCGAAAAAAGCAAAACACAAGAGATTATAATGAAAAAAATGCCACAGAATTTTTAATTCCCAAGATTGCGTGAAAAGTTAAAATTATGCAAATCCGAAAGCCAACCGGGTAGCAGTGGAACAAAAGTTCCAAAAGCGTTGCGTTGAAGCAATCAAATGTGCAATACCTTCCACAAACACAAAATGTGTGAAAATGTCTCTTTCCCGTGCGTCGTCTTATGTGAATATTCGTAACAATATCGCAGAAAGTTTAATTCATCTCCAGACACGAGATTCTATTTGTCTCCATTGCTTTTATATTAAACCCATTATTGAGAACTGGTCAGAGGATGTTAATCGTAAAAGGGACACAATTCTGACCAGACTTCGCATTGGGCATACCAAATTTACCCACCGTCATCTTCTGCTGGGTGAACCAGCTCCTACTTGCCCACACTGTAGCTGTACTATGTCTGTAAAACACATACTCATTGAGTGCATACATTTTAAAATCCATCGTTTACGATTTTTTAACACTAGCTCACCTACTTTAACCACAATGATTGGTCGGCACCCTCACATTTACCTTTTTGAATTTTTAAAAATCACTGGCTTTTATCCACACATCTAAACAACTTGCTCTGACTATTTTTACGACTCTCATTTTTACCTCTTCTAGCTAAGTAAGCAAGTGAAAGTTTAATTTTTTCTGAATTTGACTTTTATCGATTGTTTTCATATCCGCTTACTTTCTTTTTACATATTATTACCTTGTTTGGAGCAGCATAGCCAAATACTGAACCTTGCGCCATAAACCCTCAAACAAAGCCAAACCATTACTTTTATAAAACTCGGCTCCATGGAACAAGCTATAGGATTGCTTTGAAATAGTCTTCCATTTGAATAGTTGATTGCTACAATGAGAAATTTTTAACTTTATACATAATTTAATAGACATTTTTAATACTTTTTTATTTGCTTGTGCGTGAATCTAATACTATTAACCAGCGGGAGTGGTCTCCCCTAAACTTTCTCGTATATTTCCCAAAAAGGTGTAATTTCCCTTCCGCTCTCCCCCCCACACGATTAAAAAATTGCGAAACTTATGATACCCAGAATGCCACGATTATATACGAGTTTCCCTCGACGCGCGCCAGAGGCCCTACGAAGGTCACGAGTAGCGGCAAGCGCTCACCAATACGCAATATGGTCTTGTAATATAAAGAAAATCGAATATGCAAGTTGAACGACTTTTTTTAAACCGATTGAAACGAAAATTGAACACATTTCTAAACTTAGGTTTAGAAAACAGCATACCAAATTTCCTTTATCTAAGTCATTGCGTTTAGGAGTGATCGTGTTGACAAGCATGCGATTATACAGGAATGGTCTCCCCTAAACCTTCTCGTATGTTTCTCAAAAAGGTATAATTTCCCTTCCGCCCTCCCCCCGCACGATTAAAAAATTCCGAAACTTATAGTACCCAGAATGCCACGATTATATACGAGTTTCCCTCGACGCGCGCCAGAGGCACTACGAAGGTCACGAGTAGCGGCAAGCGCTCGCCAATACGCAATATGGTCTTGTAATATAAAGAAAATCGAATATGCAAGTTGAACGACTTTTTTTTTAACCGATTGAAACGAAAATTGAACACAGATCTAAAATTAGGTTTAGAAAACAACATACCAAATTTCTTTTATCTAAGTCATTGCGTTTAGGAGTTATCGTGTTGGCAAGCATGCGATTATACGGACCGACAGACAGTCAACGCTTTAACGGATTTTGCCGAAAATTTGATACGGACTTAGATTCTTAATGATGAAACTGTGTCCCAAATTTTATCCATGTAGCTATTTAAGTTCTTGAGTTATCGTGCTCACATGAACACGGACAAACAGACTTCTAGGTGACAGATTTTGCCCAAAATTGAATGGAAACGCACAACTTTTGTGTAAAAATTACATAAAAAATTTTATCCGTCTAGGTCTAACCGTTTTTGCTTTACCTTGTTCATAGACAGACATAATTCCAAATTGTGTTTTTCGGACTAAAGCGAGGACTAAAATGTGAAAATTCATCAAACTCTCTAGTTTAAATTTTTTGACGAGTACAATACTTTCTCTTTGTAGACTTCGTAAAAGGGAAAGTGAAAATGGAATAAAATGATAAAATAAAATTAATTCGTGCAAATACGATGAAGTGAATTCGATTCTTTTGGTTCTTAAGCTAACGTAAACCTTAAAATTGTTGATAAAAACATTCTTCCTGAAGTGTTGGTTGGATATGAGGGTGGGCTTGACAGTAGAGAACACTCAAAAATAATGAGTAATAAAGGGGTACGGGAATTAAGAAAGGTTGGGAACCGCTGCCTTAGAAGAAAGTAAGTGGTGAATGGGATGTTATTTCAAAGATTATTTCTTTTCGCGAATATTTTTTGAGTACCATGAAAGCCTGTAATCCCAAGTCGAAGAAATTATCTGTATATAGAGCTCTCAAAAACGCGTATATACACTTTGAATAGCCATTACCGAAAGAAAAAAAAAGATACGTCGCAGATCCATATTTAATTACAAACGCAAAATTGTCTTAGTTGCCAGAAATGTGTGAATTGTTGTCCATTAATTTCCCGACCATTACTGACAATTCCTAATTTAATGCTGCATTTTCACCCTAATCACATGGTTATCAGATGGATCCCTAGGCTTCGATGTTTATAATTTATGAAACTTTGATGCATTTTATAATTGTTTTTCTAATAATTATTAAATAGTGTATACAGTGTTTGGATACGCCACGATATTCACTCTTATTTATTATATACATGCAGTAAATTATCTCCTTAAAAATAACTAAAATAATTTTTTATTTCTCATCATACAATACGTGGTGTTGTTGGAGTTTGGTTTTGGCATATATTCGTAAATAGATAGTTTTAGTTACAATTAATAAAAAAAATATTTTGCTTTGTTATAACATTTGGGCTGAGCAGATATAAACTCATTTCTTCCGCTGAAAATTAAAAACTGAAAGCAATCACTATACTGGAAAGCACTAATTTCTGTGAAATTCACAGAACTAGTAACATCACGAGTTCATTAGCTTACTTGAGTTGGGTTAGCAACCCATTTCGAAACTGCATAAGGGTTTTATTGACGGATTTCGTAATTTTGAACCGTGCTGAGATAAAGACAAGTCCATATTAGCACAAGATATTTTTCGATATCTCCGCGATGTAGCTACGATATTTTGAGTACCGCACAACATCGTAAAGATATTGCATGAATATTGTAGAGCAATCTTGTGCTAATAGGACTAAGCTGTTATGATCCTCCACAAACTTTGACAACACATCATTATAAGCATATTTTGAGGAGGGTGGTTGTGTGAAAACAATTACGGGCCGGCATGGATATTATCAGACAGTCGAAGTTCAATACAACACTTGAAAGACTGGAACAACGTGGGCGATCGTACTGGCATCTCTATACTGAAATTACTTAGACATATAGGCGTGGATGATGAGGTGCACCTCCAATGCATACCCTCCCACGTGGATATTTATGGAAACGAGGTTGCTGACGACTTGGCGAAGCAGGGCACGGCTGAACCTTTGTGTTCAGCCCCCTTCTTAACATTTGACGAGATTTATTCCATCAGAAAAAACAAAGATTTAAAGACGTGGAGGGTCCCTCCATCCCATGATTGGTATAAGCGGAGCAGTCCTGGTGGCTCCATTGGCCTTGCCTGTTACAGAGCCGACCAGACGGCGCTGTCTAGATTTGTTAGCGGTCACCTGAGGAGTTGCTCCTTTAGCCACGGTAACAAAGTTTTTCCGATCTGCGCAAAGTGTGGAATAGCGAGTGCGTCCCCAGAGCACATCCTCTCTTGTCTTCGCCTATCTAGGGAGACTTTCGAGACGGATCCTTTGCTTGCTCTCGATTTCTTGAGGGTGAGTGGCCTCATGGATGGTCTCTAGCTGCCGCTGGACAGCGAGGGATAAGTAACAACAACAGCATATTTTGAATGACTTGTTTAATGTGAAGCAGGCTAACTTATATAGCAGATGCTTGATGAGATCAGGTCTCGATACCGCATTCCTTCGGTAAAGTAACCTAGACTCTATCAACAGGCCACGCTGTACTTTGCATGGTAGTAAAATGGGAATGAAATGGAAGAATTGTCACTTTAAAGATAATCTTTATTTGCAATAGAAAGCTATATAATGTCGGCAAATCGACTTGATCCTTTATTTAATTTTCTAATGACTCAGAAGAATATATATTTTATTCAGAATTAATTTACTTAAGCGAAAAGTAAAAGAAATGGAGCATTTTTTTCCTTCAGTTGACTGTCAACTAATTAATTCCATTCCTGCAGAGGAGAGAATAATCGATTAAGGTTATCGTTAGGGTATTGCTGTTAATCGAAAAGCGTTTGAAGACTTCATCTCAAATACCTTTCTTAACGAGTTAATTGAATAATCGTTAAACGAATTTCATTTCTGGAGGAAGAAGGAAATTTCCGATTTATTTAGTAATAATGGAAGTTAATATTCTTCGGTCAAATTCTTTTATGCATGCATTATTCAAGGATAAGTAATTATAACAGTAGAGATTTTACTCCATTTTTAGACTCCTGAAAACTTCTCAAAAATTGTGATGCATTTTAGTTTGGAAATACTAGTACCTCTTTACATTACATCATGCATCCGTTTCTATAGCTCACAAGGCTTTGTTGTGTCTAGATGTGGACTTCATTAAAATTGCGCAATTAAGACGAAATAAAAGAAAAAAACTGTACATTGTATAAATATAAGAAAAGTCAAGATATGAGCGATTTGTGAAACGAAAAAAAGAAATTAATATACATTAAAAGTGAAGAGGCAACGGAAACTTGTCCTATTCTTAAAACAAAACTATAAAGTTTCAAAAATGTTACTATTTTCAGTTGTGATGGTATTCTGACATAAGGTATCTGAATAATTTAGAAAAAACTAAGAACCTTCTGAGTAACTCTGTACACGTATGAAACAAACTGAAAATGAAGAATACAATTTTTGCCTTATGGTGTCAGCAAAAGATAACTGACAATTACACATTAATATGGATCAAGACACATGACTAAATCGGCGCTGTTGAGGTGCAATTGTTGAAAAGTAGCGCCATGTTGTTCAATAGAAATCCCTGGGTTAATATTTCTCTGTAATTTATGCCGTTTCCATCATAAGAAAAAACAATTCTCATGTGTAAACGGCAGTGTAAAAATTTAACTGGAAGATAATATCATTTTTGAAATTGGAATTTAAGTTATAAATCTGCAGCTTCGAAAGTTGTCTGCCAATTCCTGTCATTCTTGTATAAAACCCGATTGCATCACTCATTCTTTATATTGGCAACCTTAAAGACCAGTTTCGTTTTTTCAAATACGATATGGTGCTCTTCTTGACCGACTTTACATATTTTGAAGGATAATATTTTATATCCCCTTCTATTCATTTAAAAACATCTAATCCAGTTTATTTTGTAAAATTGCATATCGAGCTTTAGTTTTGAAATTTTAGTGTAATTAAAAGAAATCCAATCATAGTAGCAAGGTATTCCACAGTGTTTGCAAAGAAATCCGGAAACTAGCAGTGGCCCTAAGCTGGACTTCTGTGTTAATGAATTAATAATGGAGACGCGATTCCAGTGTATGGGGAATACGATCTCCAAGAGCATTAACGGATAGGCATGGCATCTTGTACCAAATGTGGACTGAGGCAATGCAGCATATGGGAGAATGTGGAGTCGGGTTTCATCCTTGTTATCGGACTACTTTCCAAATTAAGGTAGGGAGACCTAAAATCTTCCTGAAACTTCATCGTTCATTATGGTATCTTCCAAAACATTTCGGATCTCCTGGTAAGATGATATTCATAGCTTGTTAGATCAAATAAGTGATTAAATATTGCAACCATACATTATTAGGAAAAAGTACCTGTACAGTTCCGAGAATTCAGATTACCGTATTTGGTGGTTATTGCTCAGAGTCGGGTGTAAATTAATGTGGCACCGGTGGATGGCACGAAAATATTATAGAGTATCTCAAACCAAAGGGTAGAGGAAATTAGGAGCAGATTTTATGTTGACAAAAATTACAGTAAAAATAGAGGTATTTTTGTTAATAAAATAATTTTACAAGATATAAAAAATCTTAGATTCCATTTGTTATTACAACTGTAGATAAAGCAGCAAATAATTTTTGTATTTTATGCAAATTCTATTTTAAGGAGCTTTTGATCAATGAATATAACTCCAATGCAACTTATAGCCTTGCAGACTTCACTAAAAAAGAATTAGATAAAAGAATGTTGGCTTTTGCTAAAAAACTCAATTAAAACCTGTTCTCTTAAGTATCCGTACCTTTTTCCAAATGTGAAATTTCATAAAAATCCTACTAGCTTTAGATTTGTTACATGTGGTACAGGAAGTTACAATTCTTTTATTAGTAAACATTTTTTCAAATTATTAAATATTATTCTTCTTGAAATTAAAAAAGATAACTTTATTATCTGCAATAATGCTGAAGTGTTGGAACTACTGAATACTAACAAGATTTGCAGTTTAAACTCATTTGACTTTGAAAATCTATACACCAATCTACCGCATGATAAGCTTTTGGAAGTTTGCCTTTTCATGTATAATAAATTTCTGAACGACTCAATAATTAAAAAAACTGACTGGTTCGAGCTTTGTAATTTCAGCATTAAAGAAAACTATTTTTTTAATGGCATAAACTATTTTAAACAGATTTCATTTATTCCGATGGGTGTTACATTCTCCAGTTCTCTGGCCAATATCTTCTTGCACTTTTTTGAGGATGAAATTATTAGAAATCTAATTTACGGCTACAGATAAATAGATGATTTGCTTCTTTTAAATGCGGATGATTTAGATCTAATTATTAATTGTTATCGAAAAGAACTCAAACTTAATAAAACGAACTCTCATCAAGATAGAGGTACCTTTTTAGATCTTAAGATTGAGATTAACAAGCATGTTACTATGTTTGGACTTTATGACAAAAGAGCTGAATTTAACTTTAAGTGTAAAACTCTTTGTGACTTTCATTCCAATTTAGATTCTAGAGTTTTTAGAAACGTGATTTTCAGTCAAGCCAACAGAATTAAAGCAATTTGCAACAATAGGAATGATTTCTTATTTGCATCCAATGTTTTTTTAAAAACTCTCAATGATAACCATTTCCCTTGTAACATTTACAGCATTAAAGATTTTATCCTTAGGAACAGTCTGGAATATACAGGTTTAAAAAAAACGCACATTTATGCGTAGTTAAAAATGGGAAATAAGGGCTTTTTTTCTCTTTTAATACTTCTGAATGGGTCTCCTTCCCATGCTAGTAAAGAGATTCCTGTCTTGGCCTCTGCTTTCCTTCTTTTCTTTTTTCTGCCTTTCTGTACCTCTTTTGGGAATATAGATGGCGCCACGGAGACTAGTGTTTATTGTTTTGTTTTTCTCGAAAGCGCGGGCAAATTATTTTTCTCTGGCTAATTTCTACAGGGGTAAGTTCTTTTTGATTTTTACCTTATGAAAGCTTATTAATTAAGCTTGATGGCTAATATTTTGTTGCTCTTATTAGCGTTTTTAATGTTTTTTCCTTTTTCTTTTGACGTTTGTGCTTGTGGATTTGCTCCTGGTTGCTTTTTTTGGGGAGTTCGGGCTATGAGAAGCTTTGTCTTGGCCTAAAGGCCTGCTTCTACAGAAAATTCCCTAAATATCCTTTTGAATCCATTTTGAATAGTTTCTAGCCCTTGAAAAAGTGAACTAGAATGGATTCCTTGTTTTTGTTGTATGCTTTTCGTTTACTTCAAATTACTATTGGATTGCTTGTATTCCTTTTTGATTTGTGGCTTTATTGGTATATCTGTCAAACCAAAGTGTAATATTTTATACTTTTGGGATACTTGCAGAGTGAACCGAATGAAATGAAAAAACCTATCTGTCATACTCGTATTAATGCAATGAAACAAGGATTCAATATTATCGATAATGTTTAGTGCCGTGTCCTGATTGTGCAGAATTTCTGTCTCGTGCAGTTATTTATAAGTAGAATTATATTTTGAGTTATATTAATGCCCTATTTCGAAACTACGCGAAGACTATTTTTTGATGGACTTCGCAATGATGAACTGTGGTAGGAAGACAAGAACGTTACCTAAGCCAAAATCCACAAGTCTTCAAACTTCCACCCCATAACAGCGGAGCGACATTTGCCCCTTGACGGAATTGAAGCAGCCCTTGCCCACATACGTCGACGATCTTACGTGGAACTGGGTCTCGAATCTATTACCTTCCAGTCACAAATTCGAAATGCCTCGACGCCACAGATGCCTTATATTGCACTCAACCCCTTAAGTCTCTCACCCTTCATATTCACGTCCATCGAATTACCGTATTTTAAGGCTTTTAAACTAAAATTTAATCATTAATTAGCTTTATAATTTGACACAAAAATTACGTAGAATCTATAAGCATCTCAAGTATTCTATGGAACAAGCATTCAATATTATCTCTAATGTTTAGTGCCGCGTCCTGATTGTACAAGAATTTCTGTCACGTTATTTATAATTAGCATTATATTTTTAGCTATATTATTGCCCCTTTTAGAAGCTACGCGAAGACTATTTTAGAACAGACTTCGCAATCATGAACGGTGGTCAGAGGACCAAGACATTACCCAAGATGAATGAAAACGACAGCCCCTTTCCAAAACAGGAGTGGTCATCTTATTAGATAGCAAAGAATATGCGATCCTTAAGGGTTTAAGCAATTGTCAATTGCAAACCATGTCATAACTGAGAGAAATAAGATAGGAAGTGTAGTGTTTGTTTCAGGGCTTTGCATTTTAAAAATTAATGTTTCAATCTGTCATAATCATAATCTTCTTTATTTTCATTTAATTCTGTCCAAGCCAGATTCTATTTTGACCGTGAGAAAATCAAACTAAAATATTCGATGAAGCATTTCGTTGTTAAAATTATTAAAGAAAAACTTTCGCACATACATCCCCCCCCCCCTTTTGATTAAAAAAATCACATTTTGTTTCCTACTATCTTAATTTTACGATCCAAATAAACACGACATTACCCTACCAAGGGAATAACGTGCATGTTACATTATCGTGTTTAAAAGCATCGCTCGGAATAGCATTTTTAAAATAGCAAGGGATGACTTTATTGCAGACCGACCGTAAAAAAACACGTCGTCAGTCGCGTTATAAAGCGATATACGATGCCAAACCAGCAATAAACACACCGATAAATCAAGAAGTATATCGTCCGCTGTAAGTCGATGGCCGAAATGCCCTAGGAATATAAAGCGGCCTGCTTCTCTCCATGATGCAGTTAAATCATCGGACGGCTAATGTACTTTTCTTATTTTTGATTTGTTTTAGATTTCGAAGCTACGATGATTACTTTTAGCCAACCGAGTTGAATCGTCGTAAAATATAATAATGGGAGTTCCGGGCTGTTTTTGCTTTTTGGCGGAAACAACGAAATG
>BGPR01005057.1:0-100179 GCA_013235015.1 Araneus ventricosus
TTTTCAATACAAATGGTCCTCTATTGAATCTTCTCTGAGGCGGGTCTGATTTTTGTTACTGTATCTGGAATTGAAATATTTTTAATTTCCTTTCATAGGTCTGCTTTGTAATTAGTATTCTATCGTATCTAATATGACGTAAAGAAGATACAAAAATTTTATCACTGCCATGACAGATACAATGATGAGTTCTCGATTAGATAAAATTATTTTGTATGATCATAATAAATAAAAATATTTCACTTTCAGCGTTAGACTGTTACAACCCGAAATACACAAGCATGTCCTGTGCGGTTTTTCGCAAGGCGCTAGAGGCACTCGCCTCGTGTCCCTAGACCCTGAGGGGGCCCCAAATCTAATTCGACGTACATCGCTGTGCTAAGCCAACTGCGAATTTACGACATCGGTTAGCGAAGGGACCTCAAAACAGTTTTGCGCCTGTAGCCTCATAATGTCAAAATCCGTCATGGAGCATGTCGGTCTCGATCGAAATACATAACAGTAATAGGACGGCACTGGAGGGAAGCAATGAGAGCATCTACCCTAGACACGAATTCGCATTGCAATGCCGTCAAATTAAATGAATAGTATGTAAGTTTCAGAATAATAATAACAAAAATATTGTTCTTGCGAGCATTATGCAATTTCATATCTCTTTTTTTATCATAACAATGATTGCAACAGTACGTAAATAATCTGTTAATATACGCATGTCGGAAAAACAATCCCATGGGAGCAGCACTTTGTGTCCTGTTAGTATATTGCAATTTTCTTTTTCTAAAAGCTTTAGAACAACCATTCTGTTTCATTTAAAGTCGTTAAAAGATGGGAGGGGGAAGTATATAAATATTTTTCCCTAGCTCCCAATTCAAAATTATGTTGTCTATTAATTCCTTACTGATCTTTGCAAATTGAAAGAAAATGGGAAAAACCATTGCGAAATTTCAAAAACAAATAAGAGCCCTGTAGAAATAGATAGAAACTTGGCGCTATTTGCAGATTCAAATGGACAATGGCGGCGCCCCCCGGGGAAGCGACAGGCAGCGGTCTCTGCCTAGTTTTTTTTGGGATAAATTAACTTTTTATTTTACTTTAGCTGCCTAAAGCTAGGAATTATATAAAAAAACCAATAGCGTCCGGGAAAGTCCGGTTTCCTGATACTTTTAGATGTCCATAAATTTTTTGCCCCCTCACTTCTTCCACCCAATCGCTGCCATAAGAAAAAGTTTAAATGATTTGGTGATATAGATATTTATTGTATTGAGTTTGTTCCCAACAAGCGATAAATTATCTGCATGCCTTCAAATTTTTTTTTGCATATTATGAATGTAAATCATTCTAACTGCTGTCACGTGTTTGTATATTCGGGGAAGTTGAGAGGAAAAAAATTCCAGATATTTTTTCTTGCGTATAAATTCCTACTGAAAGATTTATAAATATTAAAAGATTCAATAAAAGCTCTTATATACAATCAGCAATATTAAAAAAATTATGTAAAAAAATCTCGCATCTAGTGTGCTAAGAAATTGAACAAATCTTGACGCATTTTCATTCAACTATTAAAGATAACATATTCCACAAAGCTGTGGTACTCAAATGCATTAACGTGTTTTTAACATGATAATGTTAAAACCCATGATGAAGGCCTTCGTAGCATACGAGACGTCCTATTACTTTGTAACCTAGACGACCTTTGAAGTAACTGTAAATTCCGTCATGCGACATGCAGAAATCGTTCAAAACGCTGTATAGGGCAGACCATTGAATTTAGAGCTACCATATTTGACAAGTTATTTCTTTTTGGTTAGTAAGTGCTCACTAAGAAAGGATTTTCCAAAAATTTGTTTATATTTTTAATTAATTAAAAATTAAAAAAAAATTTAGTGTGCTTCCTCAACTTCGGAGCATACTATCGCATGAAAATCATTTTGGCGCCACTTTTGTGCTTTCAGCGATACAAATTTTATTTCCGCACATTTTTTTTGTCTAATTTTTTTTTTTATTACACAACACTTTTCATTGCTTTATTTACTGCATACACACGTGCGTTGCGACAATATTAAATACATTTTTTGTGTGGTATCTTTGCTACATATTTAAGAGTATTTTTTTAAAAATAATATATAATGACCGACGAATCAAGCTTAAAACATTGTCATCGGACTAGAGGTTCGACCCTCCTTCATTTTTTTTTTTGTGGGAAAATTATATTATACGCCTAACATCCATTGGTTTGAAGTTAAGTTTAGCTTAGTCATAGGGATGGGAAAAACCTACCGGTTTAAACCGAAAACTGTTTTTTTTTTGTTTTAATTAACCGGTTTTTTCCGGTTATTTTTTTTGCCCCGGTTTAAACCGGTTATTTTTTTTAAATCCAAAAACCGGGTCGGAAGACAGGCTCGATTTTAGGTTCGACTAGACTAAAATTTACCAAGTTTTAAAGCTTTGAATTTCATCATCTTAGGGAAATCACCAACAGCCGCTTCCTCGAGGCGTCTGTTGGTTGGTGGATTACTGAAAGAGTCTTTATGAACAGATAAATATTGGCCAATGGATTGATTTCCTGCAAAAAAAGACCGATAAAAAATTTTGTCTGCAAACGGCGTCTGTTTTTTGTAACCAAAAAATATTTATCTTTAGTCGGAAGTTCTGTGGCTTCCGAAAGATTAATATCTGCGTTGAATGATGTTGTTTCCGATGAGAGGTGTCGACTCACGAATCAATACATTGCTGAAAGAGTCTTTATGAGCAGTTTAGATGATAAATATTGGCCAATGAATTAATTTCTTGCGGAAACAATGTTAATAAAAAAATTTGTCTACAATACTTACTTATTGCAATAATTACTCATTTATTATTATTACATATTGTATTAATTACTTATTTATAATCATTACTTATGACATTAATTAATTATTATATTATTACTTACTTATTGTATATTATTATTAATAAAAAATTCTGTCCACAAACGTTGCTTTAAAAAAACCCCGAAAACCGGTTATTTTGAGCGGTTTTAACCGCCAGGTTATACCGAAGGTGAAAAAAACCCCGTTTAACCGAAAACAGGTTTTTTTGCAATAACCGCCATCCCTACTTAGTCATATTAACGTCCGATTTGAAGCAACACGACGAGTATTTGGGGACGAGCCTCTTAATTTTGAACGCCGATCAATTGATGAGGACGACACCTCAGCTGGCACCCCTCTCTCTAAACTTCCGCACCACATCAGAGGAAGGGCGTTTGATCCGCGACTTCGGGTTTAACGCGCACCAGGTCCTCCAGTTGAAAGGCATTAAAACCCTCCGAAATAGGGCTTTAAAGAAAATAAACTGTCTCAAAGCCATTGCATCCTATTCTTATGGTCCTCTAACGAAAGATTTAATCAGAATAGCAAGTAAAAGCATTTTCATTATGTTTCTCTTTACAGTATAGCGATCGAGGGTATAGATGCTCCCGGCGCTGATTTTAGGGAGCGCCATAAAGACAAAGCATTAATGCGTTTATGCCATTTTTAAAGCAAAATATGATGGGGAAGGCAAAAATAATACGACTCCTTTTGGCTCCATTTACGCTTGTTAAACCACTGATGACGATTGGGATAAAAAATAATATTTTCCGGCCGCCACTTATCCACTCTACGCCACTAGCCATGGTGACAAAGCGCTAATGTCACTTTTTAACGACAAATATAATGAGGGGGAGAAAAAAATACCTTGCCCCGTACAGCAGTACCAAAACGCTCTACCCTGAGTGACAAAAATCGCACTGTTTTAAGGACGTTTTCACCATTTTTTTCTTATTTATATCTCGTAAAAAAAAGGAGTGCCGGGCGTTCCGGGTTCACTCATAGAGGTATGAATAATAGATTTCCTATTAGTACAGTTGAATGCAACACAGGAACCCATTACGTAGCGCTTTTATCTTAAATTAATCTGTAAATAATAGCTTAATTGCTGAAATAAAGTCATCATCAAACAGTCTTAAGAACGACAAAACACATAGAGTTATAATAGCTCTATGATAAAACACGGCATGCTTTTATTTGTTTTGATTCTAGCAATATGGCGCCGCAATTGCGGTTAAGACCTCGCGAGTTTCAGCGCATGTCATCTCCTGTATATTTATAGCTCTATGGATCCACTACACTCCTGTTCAGTATCATCTAATTGACTGTGAACCGTAATCCACACTAAAGATGACGGCCTTTGTATCTAAAAATCCCTAAACTCGTGTTTCATCATCATCGTCATCCATTGGTTTATCTCCCAGATCCAAAGTATGTAGTATGTACAATATAACTTATCTAATTCAAAAGGTTTTCCTTCGAATTTTTCTCTGGTCCCTTGTATTTCCTATTAACATAATGTTAAAATATTGTCTATAATTCGAATTTATTTTTGTTAATTCAAAGTCAAAACCAAAAACTGCAGAAATTTACATTCATTTCTGAATATATCTCATTAATTATATACATCCGTATTTTCTGTCCTCAATGGTCTTAAATAATTTCTATGTGTGTGTGGCCTTTAATTCACTCAAAGTCTTTACAGTTGTTCAATGCATGCAATCGAAAAAGCAATTAAGTATTTTGCATTAAAAAAATTTGAATGTTTTAGATGTGAATTGCATTGTTCATTTTGGAGTTTTGTCTTATGATTGTGAAGTTATTGTGTTATATTGCACAATTGTGCTTTATTACTGTTTTTTTATTATTTTTTAAGTTATGAAAATTTTCTTATCGTAACTATTATTACTTTATTTTTAAAAGTATACTTACTGTTCATTATTGATTATGTTTTTATTGAAACTCCTAAACATTGAATATAAATATTTACCGCCTTAGCTTTAGTTTAAAAATTCTCTTACGGTACTCATTTTAAACTCAGTTTTTCTTAATTCGAAATTTTTAATAAATCGAACTTTTTTAGTGATCTCGTTAATTTCGAATCAGCCAAGTCCCACTGTATATTCTGAGTTAAGCAGACTTCCGGTAGCTGGATTTTAAGCAGAAAAATTCTGCTGTTTTCTTTTTCTTCCCTTTCTTCAAAGATGAATATGAAATAGGGCGGAACGATCACTTCGAAACTAACAATGCCTTTATGCTATGCTTGCTTAGCATTCTAAATATTTTCAAGTCGTTTTGAAGACATCTTATTGTGTAAATAACCTCATGAGTAAACTGCAAGCAAGAAATATGGCAATTTTCTTGATCGTTATGGATCTATGATTAACTCTGTTTGAAAAAAAATATCGGTTTACATTTTTTCGCTATTTACTAGTGTATATTGCTTTTTTATTATTTCTTGATTCAATTAGCTTTAACTAATTAATTTTTTTTATCTGGAATGTGATGGAATTTCAATTACGAAATTCGTCAAAAATGAAAATCCGCACTAATTGGTGGAGTTTGATGGCACAAGAGCTAGATTTGGCCATATACTGTACAAGAAAAAGCCCTGGTAAACTAATAATTCGAAATGGGTAGAATGCTAGTAAAGTGCAGACTTTTCTTAATTTCAACAAAGTGTTAAGTTTATTTATGGATATTCAACATTCATTTAGCAAGCAAACAAAAAAATTAATAAATATTTTTATGTGCGCTTTGTTAATTATTACCACTGATCTTACTAGGCATATTCTATCTTTAAAATTTCATCGTTTTTTTTATTAAAATAAGATTTATTTATTTCTTTTAGAAATAAAACTGTTTTCGATAACAAGATTTTAAAAAATATATCGTCTGCTTAAAAGTATGTACTACGTGTGTCGCTAGTTTCAGAGCGAGGCGAATTGCCAAATGCATATTTTTAAAATTATTTTATGTATTTTGAAATATGTCCACGTCAAAGATCACATCTTGTTTGTCTTTATAAAACGATTCATTAACTAGATTTAACTGATAAATTTTTTTTTTTGAGGGAAAGAAATTAAAACCTCAGGTATAATAAAATAAATGAAATGATTCACACACATATGAGTCATCCATAGTTTGGCATAAAGTTTCATTTTAACTGCTGCTATATACATTAACTAAATTGGTTACGCCCAAAGCAGGCCTCAGAAACTCCACCCATGAAATTAATAGTTGCATTTAGTTGTTCTAATTCAGCCGGTTGACAGAATGAAGCATTAAAATGGATAAAAACTACTTCATTTACTAAAAATTCTGTTTTTCTTTCATATGCTTGCATACTCAATTTTGCTTATCTACTAACATGGGCAGCAATTTTTTGTTCAACTTTATTGTTTGCTCCATGTGGTATAGGAATTGTTATTTAGTTATTTACCGAAGCATTTTCAAACCCTGCTTTCCTTATGATCACGTCTATTGTACTATCATATTTTAGATATTTCATTTAAAAGCCCTCTTAAAACAGTGTTGGAAACTAAACAAAGCCTTTTTACTCTCTCGCATATGAAGTGTAGTACAAAGAGACCGTCAAAGAATTCCATTTCAGTACTTTGAGTAATTTCCTCTTTTTAGAACTTCGCAAGTCCGAGAAACCATTTTTGGAATTATGTTTGCTTCTTTCTGTCTGAATGTGTGTATGTGAGCACAATAACTTAAAATGGATAAAAGTTCACATGCCGTTCTTGCACCAAAATTCTACATCAGTATCAAATTTTGGATAAAACCTGGCAACCGGAAGTGGCACTTTTCCCAAACACCTACTCTATTTTCTTCACTGTTCTACCCTAATAGTACCAGATGCTTTACAATATCGCTACGATATCTTCACGATATTGCGAGCATCTTTCAAATATCCAAATAACATCTTATACTAATAGGGTATGAAGCTGCACGCGCATTTTTGCAAGAATATTTGAGTACCTACGTTGCTATTCGCAAAAATAAAAAAAATATCAAATACATTTTTAATTAATGCATTCATTTACTAGCGCGTTGCCATTCACGTCCAAAATATTAAATACGTTTTTAGTAACGACGTTTATTTACGTGCGTGTTACCACTCAGTCTAGGAAAAATGTTACACATATTTGCTTACAAATTATCGTGACTATTCAAATTAAAAGCACGTATTGTTTAAATTTTTGGAACATTATTCTAGGAACATTCCTAATTAATTACCTTTTGTCAGTTTTATATTTTGTTGCTGTATAATTCTAAAAGAATATTATTACAAAAATCGTATGGTGGAAACAGTCCGACAGGCAGGATAATGGAGAATGACGCTTTATTCACAAATACTCAGGAGAACACGAAGCACAGGTAACAGGAACAACATCTCTTATACAGATTAGCAACGCAAACAGACAATAACTCACAAGTAATAACAGTAACAGCACTTTCAGATTTAGAAACACAAATAGGCAGCAAATCACTAATAATGACAGTAACAGCACTTTCAATAGCGCTCAGCTCACCAGCTCGCACTGAAGACGAAACTCCCAAGTCCGTTCCAGTCGATCAACACACTACGCTCTGCGATCCGAGCACGGTCCTTTTATAGTCTCCCCCAAAGGCCGTGGCGTTACATGGAAAATCTGGATCTCGACCCCTAATAGAGATATCGAGAAAATAATCTCATTTTCGGGAATCTTCGATTTGTCGCCAAAATGGTAGCCAAGTTCGTTGCCAAGGTTAGGGATCCAGGCCTGGCCGCTGCTGGTCATTCCATACTAACCCCTGTAAAATTCTCTTCCCAACCATAAGACTAACATTGCCGGGAAGCGACATTCCATTTTCGTAACAATATGTTGCTTCATAATTTAAGAAAAGTCCGATCCTATAACTGAATATTATTTAGACTGTATTTAAAAAGTTTTGTCATTTTTTATTGTTCTGATAAAATTACTTCAAAATTTTAATTTTGAAATTTTTATATCCGATATACCTATATCAACTCTGTTCAAGGTGATCCGCAATGAAGTGTTTTGCTATTTCAGTATGACAAAATTTGCTACTTAAAACTGCATATATATAGAGATGAAATTAAAATCAATAACAAAATATCTGGTTCTGGACGTTGTGGAGGAGAAAAGAGGAGGGAGAGGGGAGGCGAGACTTGCATTGCCTAAGGGCTCCTAGAAGACTTAATCCGGCCCTGGTAACAAGTGTTAATGGTATTGCAAAGTGGGAATTTATATAACGTCTTGTTTTTAAACTCACCATACTGAATTAAAATATTAACTTATATCGAGAAATATTCAAGATTCTTAGCGCATGTGAAATAAAAAAAATATATATTTTACATTCATGCTGGAGAAAAATCTTATTTTAAAGGAGCAGTGATAATTTCTGTATTTCCCTCTCCCTATTAAATCGTTGATCGATGGGTCATTTTCTGCTGCACATTGTTAGAAAATAATTTTCTTTAAAAAGTTAGTTAATATAAAATTATGACGAAAAGTTTTTTTTAATGTCTGTTTTTAAAACAAGCAGAATGTACATGTTGTTTGTATTACTATTTTTTAGTAATTATTTTTTAAACTTTTCTTGAGCTAAGAAATTATTCAGATATGATTTTTTTCCAAAAAGTCTAACACCAAAAGCTGCATTTTTTTATTTCAAAAGGGACCTTTTGTTATATTACACTATACATAACTTCTAATGTAATATGTTGAAATGAAAAGCAAACGCAATTTTTAGTATTTCTTTTAAATGTGAAAATTTTTGAGGGAGAATCAACTTTTAGCCTCTAATGTTGGCATGATTAAAACTTTTTTTTCTTGTACATTGGAAGTTTTGGGCAACGAAAACGATTTGGCAAACGATACGATAGTCATTGTTTTTATCATAAGCTTAAACTGCATAAACTTACATCAATGACACAGCATAAGCGATGACAAATACTTAAGTCCATATTTATTTAGTGATAATAGAGTGTTATCGGTATGTGTAAGCAAATGATAAAAATTTGCATTGTTCTTTATATTATTTATTTATTTTCCTTTGGGATAACGTTGGATGGAATCAGTATTTCTAGTTTCCAAGTCAAGCTAATATTAACATCCGTTACTTTAATGATTTTTTTTTCTCTCTTGCTGATTTACAATTGTAACAAAAAATTTCTTTGAATTCCCATGTAGCATGGGTGTCATTATCTTTAATCTCTGCTAAGATGGTTTAAATTTATTTTTCTGTTTTATCTATAGAGCGCATTGGTCAGACAAATAATAATAATAATAATAATCTTAGCTCTATGGTTAGTTAAGGGACGTTTAAGTGCTAAATAATTAAAACTTGAAAAAAGTAGATCAGTAATAGTTTATTTTACTCTGATAAAAAAATCAATAAAGTTTAAGAAATCTACTGAAATGAACAAGTAGAATAATAAAAAAGATGCAAGGCTAATCCTTTTAAGTCCAGACATATTTTAAAGGTTATTTTATTTTCTTAATTATATCATTTGCTTCTTTCACATTATTATAAAATTGGGCGCAAGTCATTGCGAAATTATAATAACACATCAAAATTGCTTCAAGTGTCTCCACTGACAACCTGTTTTTTTCGTTTGACCATTGAATTGACATTAAGGAAAATATTCTCTCCACATTTACATTGCGGGCTGGAATGACAAATATGTAATCGCAGAGCTTTATAAGACATGACTTCTGATCAACATACTTTGTATCTGGAAAACACTTCAGCCATTTCTCTTCTATACTCAATTTCATTGTTGCTTCGCTGTTTTGGTTGATATTATTTTTTTCAAAACAATCTTTTAGAAATACAAACTGGTGGAATAGAATCTCAGTGTTGCCAATATCGATGTTTCTTACTCGTAAATATGCAATAGTAGGTTCTGTTTCTTCCCATTCAGGAAATTGCTTAAGAGTCATCCGAACACGGGACAAAAACATGGCAAATAGTAATACGGGACTGAGTAGTGAAATACGGCGACAGTCCCGTATATACGTCCCGTATGGCAACCCTATCTATGGTCAAAACATCGATAATTTAGTTCGCAATTCAAGTTGGAAGATTTTTTATTTTGAAATAAATATCTGTTTTTTTTAACCGTTATAAATAACGGGTTTAATAAATTCATTTGGACTGACTCAACATAATCCAAAGTAAACAAAAAGAATATATGTACAAAAATTTTCCACTAAAGGTACATTTTTTTCCTGGTTTTTCATATTTCTTATTAAAAATGTTTCATATTACTGCAAAAATAATTACCCATGAAATGATTTTTTTAAGTGAAAATTAGGACTTCTAATTATTTTAAATAAAACATTTCATCCTAGAACTAAATTATGTATCTCTTTTCCCTTCCAAGAGTAAAAGCTGTGAGAATTTTTAAATTTTCATGTAAATTCTGTATAAACTTAAATTTTCTCATTTTAAACATGAATAAAACTTAGTTTCTCTCGTGAAACTCTTGTATATTGGCGGAGTTTTCCGTAGTATGGATTATAATTTGTGCAGTCCTTAGTAGGAGCCGAAATTGAGTAGAAACTACGGAGAATCCGTAGTAGTTCGAGTCTTTGGCACTCTTAAGTTTCAAAAAATAGATTTATCAGGAAATACCGGAATTCCGGTATTAAGGTTGAAGAAAATACCGGATTTCAGGTATAATACCGGAACACAATAACCCCTGCTTTTTGAATATAAACTTATGCTTCAAAACTGTTCTCTTCAATTCAGAGAGGTAAAAATTTCTCCAGAAAACTTTCTGAAGCTGTGCCGAACAGTTTGGGATACTTTCATTATTTGCTTCTAGATGATTTTTCAATCAATTCATCTGCGTTGTCACCGTCATCTTTGGGCTCGTCTTGATCAAAGCAGTCGTCCAATATGTCCTGATCAGTTAATCAGATACAATCGAGTTTTTGTCCACGTGTCAAAAATTACTCGAATTCAATATCGTCATTTATTATCGGTACCAAATTACTATTTATTCCTTCCGTTATATATATCGTCATATGGAACAAAATTTTTGTTCGATATATAGAAATTTTATTCGACATACATAATCTATTTTTCTAATGAAATTCCAAGGTGCCTGAAAAAGTTCAATGGATAAAGATTTCCAATATAGGGAAGTTTGATGCATTTTAAATATTAAGTTAACGTGGTATAAATTTTCACAAGATTAAAGTTTGAAATGCTCGACATCTCTCCATCTCTAGCCAAATATCTTTTTTTCCTGTTTTGTTTTTCAAAAACGATGTTCTCGCTCTTACTAAACTCTTTCTGGAACCTTCTACTCGACTCGGCGAATTGCAGTGCTCGAACTCTATAATTCACTCACCATACATATTCATACAAATAAGGCACCGACCTCTTCAACTCTTCTTTGCGAACGTCTGATGTATTTTAGAAAAGTTCACCCTCTTCAGTGGGTCAAAGGTCCCAGATGAAGCAAGTGAATCATTATCTAATGTTTGCATAATTCTTCCCAAACACAGCTGATGTAACACTAAATATTATATCTCACTTTTGTTCTTTGGCGGGAAAAGGGCAGGTGAACGGAACCAAAGGGCGTGGCTTCAGCCCATTTACTCGGTCAGTTGTTCTTAAGAATAAGCTATCGGAATACAATCAGAACTGGTTGGAAGCGGTCTTCTACTCCAATACACTTCGTGATCCCGAAGATTAGACTGTCAGATTGCTGCTACAATGTCACTGGAACGAACACCTCTGCACAATTCTGGATACAATCAAGTTGCAATAATAATTCCTTCCATTCAAGATCTTAGGCCTATTTGTGGATTGTGTAACATGCAAATTGCTCTGATGATTTCATGCCATGATATGTTTTTGAATGGGTAACATCATTTGCATGTTTCTCGCGTTTAGTGGTCATTTTTTTTATTCAGCTGACCGGCAATCATCGTTTGTTTGACATCTCTGAAGAATCCATTGCCAGACAAAATAGGCTATTAGGGAGAGAACTTTGCTTCCCATTATTGCTTTTTCGTGTTAGTTTTCTTACTGCTGCTTTTGCAAACAAAGTAAAATTCGTTGCATATAAAAAATAAATAAGATGGTTTTGCAAAGCGCATTTATCTTACGTTTCTTAACAGGTCATTCATAAATGATAAGTACTTATGAAAATGAAAGAAAACCACTAAGGCATTCTGATGTAATATTGTTTCGTAATGTGGTTATTGCAAACTGCTTTTGAATCTGAAAGTATATAATAAGTTTTTAAGTACAGAACGTAGGAGTTGCGTCATTAACACATTGGGTACACGGAAAAATCGCATTCCGAAAAGTTAACTTAATTTTCTCTGGAAAAAATATGTTAGGTATAATTTAACTTAAGAAAATATATATAACTAGATGAATAACCTAGCGCTGCTCGGGATCCATATTTTTTTCCCCATGCCCGCTCCCAATTTTTTCTACAAATATTGTCACTAACTTTCCCCAACAAACGTAAATCTCCATTGAATCCTTTCTTGTTGGATTAAAACTTTCGAATCTAATCTTTTTATTTCCTCATAACAGTATGGTTTGAATGGGAACGCGAGAAGCTTGGAAAAAGAACACTTATGTTAAACTTTTAAACAGTATACCGTATAATAACTAATACAACTTTACAATGAACAATTATACTATACAAAATTTTCGCGGACTTGCTGATTAAAAATATAAAGTTAAAAACATCTTTAGAACGAACAAAACGTTAATAAAAATATACGTTGCAAAATAAAACATAAAAAAATACAGAAAGAGAGAGAGAGCGAAAAATACAAAACGCCCCATATTTTTTCCGATGTTTATTAATTAAAACATCGGAAGCAAAATATTTCGTCACGGGCTACGAGAATCGTTTGAAAAAGAAAAGCGTTTCCGAAAACTTTAAAAAATCGTTAAAAGTCAGGAAAGTTACCCGCAGCTTCAAATTACTCTTGTTAGAAAGGATAAATTTTGGACTTGATCTTATTTAAAAATTACGGTTCTCCAACGAGAATATATGCAGAAAATAGGCAACCAGCTAGCATTAAATAAATACAAATATAATTCGAATTTTAAAATAATTTTTAAGGCGTTAACTCCCTCTTGGGCTAATCCATCACTGTGCCAAATTTGATCCCCGTAAGGCGATCTAGGCGTACATAGAGTAGGAAAAAACGAGCATACATACATACATACATGCAAACTAAAAAAAAATTGCTCTTTTATATATAGAGATTTAAGCAAACCCAAACATTGTTGTAATTAAAAAGGAAAAATGAAAAAAAAAAATCGAAGGATTTTTATTACTGTTTGATAATAGATTGATACAATTGATTTTTTAAAAAGCTGCTGATTTTTGTTTGGGACCACGACTGAAGTTAAAGTTTCGCGGTGAGGAGCTCAGAGTTTTTCAATGCCTATCATAAAGTATCTTCTCCTTTCTTCGTTTGAATCGATCATCCTAGTGAAATCAGAAAGTTCCCGACCCTTTTTAATAGCTTACTTCTTGTAAGTTAACGGCGCTTTAACTCATTCCTCTATCGCTACTTTCACTGTCGTTACACTAAGAACATCCAACTTTTCATTCGTCATTTCTCGATTGCCATTCTCGATTAATTCTTTGACTTCTTTCATTTCTGAGAATTAAATTCTGTTTCTTTTTCCTGCATAAAACATTTTTCTTTGAATTACTTGGTTTTAAATCTTTTAGTCTTCAAGTCTTTTTCTTTCCTTTTTTTCCCTCATTTAGTTATATAGATTTCTTAGATTTTGGTAGATTCTTCTTTTACAGATACATCAATTTTATATAGATATATACATTTCTTATATACATTCATTTTTCTAACACAGACCAGATGTATCAGGTTAGCTGTGACAGTCCTGGATTTTGATTCGTTGTTCCGACTTGGAAAAATACCCCAGATTTTCCAGAACGTTGAAACATCGGTTTTTAGTCTTAAAAAAGGCTATTAATCTGAGAGGAAAAGTTTAAATAAGAAAGTTATAGGTATTTAAAACGCCTATAAAATTATTCGTCCAACATCAAGATATCTTAATTAAGTCAGAAGTAAATTAAAAAGAAATTTAATTGAGAGAAATTTTTGCAGTAGCACTTAAGTACGGAAGTAAAGGAGGGGATATCTGTAAAAATTTCAGACCGATATCTGCATTATTTTGAGTAAAATTTAATTTTTTCGGAAAAACAAAGTCTTTGAAAAATACGTATAAACACTTTTCTATCTGTCCGAAACAGTGGAGTGAAAAAAAAAGATCCTATTCTAAATGTGTTGTTCCACAGTTTCAAATGATATCTAAGAGACTACTTTACATGAGTTAGGACGTTGCTTCTTAGGCCCCTTGCACACACAGCGTTTCGTATCGACCGATTTGAAACCGGTCTTCAACATTCCATTAGTGGTGTATAGAGAACAGTTGGAGCTTGCACACGTACCGCCACTTGCAAAAAAACCGATCGGCTGTCGAGAATTGCCACTGCGCTTCGCCGACATCGGCAGCTACGGGGGGTCCCAGTTACACATGTAAACCTACTGGCGCTTGCACACACACCGATTTCAGCCGATTGACTTCGCTCTGGTGGCGAAATAATAAAATTAGCAACAGTTTGAAAAAATATTTTTAGGGGTATTTTTTTCTTTATTGATATTTTCATTATAAGGATGAGAAAATTACTTATACACAAAGAAATTTTTAATGGATATTTAAAAAAAAAGATTCTCAGTAGCGGATTAAGCTTGTTAAAAGACCAAGAGCTGGAACATTTAGGGGTCTCTGAAAATATATATATGCTTTTTTACATTTCAACAAGTCGGTTTTTCTAATTTTAAAATAATATTAATGATTCTGCATACATTCCATACTTTTATTTCGATTTTTAATTACATTTTGTACTTGCTATATTATTTATTTTAAATTAGCTTAATAAATCTTTGTTGAATAATTGCAATGCTTTAAAGTTAGTGATAGTTAATTAAACATAATTTTCTAATGAATTTTCAATTAACTTAATTCACTTTTAAATAAGAATAATTCTCAAAACAACTTTACTCTCCGACAGCCTTAGAAATACATATAAATTTGCTGTTTTCACCTTGGTTTCTCCCTTAGTTTTGATTTATTAACGCAATAAATGGAAATTCAAATTTTTTCGAATGTTGAAGTGATTATTTTCCACAGTGTTAGATTATTATCACAAGAATTTTTAATATTAACACATAATTTGGTTGTATTTCCAAGTCAATTTTTAAGGTGTCCGCCTGCGTTGCGAACCCATTTTCTGTCGAAAATCAAAAACATTTTTTTTTTCGTTTCACTTCACTGTTATTTCTTAATGTAATCCCAAAACTTATTTCATTTTACTAGAACGATAATCGGAAATGAAATTAGAATCCTTTTAGTAAAACTTAATAGCTGAAAATGGAAAACTAAACAAGCATTTGTTTTGACAACAGTATTTTTGTACAAGAATGTACAAAAGGGCACAGCAAAGAAGCGTTTTTCATTGTTCTAACTTAATATTTATTTCTTTTTAGTTGCGATTTAGAGTTAGTTTAGTTTGAATTAGCCGTCTTCGGCGACCAGCTTGTTCGACGGGAATATGATTTCCATTAAATCTTGTATAATTTTATATTCATGGCTGCTTTAACAACGTAATTTAAACTTCAGATTGTGGTAGATTATTTAATCCATGTTCTGTTAGTGGCCTTGCACCTATTTTGTTCATTGTTTACATAATGTGCCTAATGGAGTCAAATAACTGACCATACCATATGACATCTAATCCCAAAACTTCTTTTATTTTACTAAAACGATAATCGGAAATAAAATTAGAAACGTTTTAGTAAAACTTAGTAGCTGAAAATGGAAAACTAAACAAGTATTTGTTTTTCATTGCTTCCACTTAATAATTCACTTAGTATTTTTTCTGTTTAGTTGCAATTTAGTTTAGTTTTAAGAACTAAATAACACTTGAACTTTGTAATTAATTTATGAGCCAATATAGGCTTTCGAGGCAATGTGCCTGAATTTTGTATAATGTAAACTGTCGTTTTATATGACGTTCAACAAACATTGAGAATTTCAGAAATTTAAAAATTAATTTACTACTTAGAAATTATGTATGATTTTTATCAGTTAATAAAGCACATTTTACTGAATAAACGCATAAAAGTTAAAATCATATCATTGTCGAATTTGTCGGTTTGTATTTCATAATTCACACATTTTTATTAAAAATTTCTTGTTCCATTCAAATTGATCTCCGATATTTCGGCGACATTTTTAGTAAATGAGAAAGGTATTTGTAACTAATATTTACTGGAAAATAAAATGAAAAATAAAACATCTGTTAAACTATTCTTGTTTTCTTTTTTGAAATGAAAACAAGCATAGATTATGCTGGTTTGAAAAATTAATATTACTTATTTTTCATTTGCACTTCATATTAGTTCAGTATTTAGCATTAAATTAACTCGATAATACTTAACTTAGAATATACTTTTGTCAATTCAAAACATTTTATTATGATAAATTCAGATGTACTTATTATTATCGATTAAATATACTAATAATAAAGGTACATAGTAAGTTAAGTAAAATTAATATTTCAAAAATTTATTTAAATACGTAAAAAAATTTTAAGTATTTAAATAGTGATTTTAGTTTGTGGTATGTTGGCTAATTATTGTGTTATTTTTTTCAAGTATGCAGAGGAAATTGATAATGTATTCGAGAATGACCATATGTACATCCGGTATAAAACCGACCGACACGAATCGGTGTGTGTGCAAGGAACGCATCGTCTGCAAAAGTAGACCGTTTTCAAACCGGTCTACAAAAATCGATGTGTGTGCAAGTAACCTTAGCATTCATCGCGAACTGCAAATATTATTCTTTTCTTTTATATTTGTTTTTTATGGATATGAATATATTTGTTTCTCTGGCGGTGTGTCTAAATTTGCGCTTTCCTCTGGTACATCCTTTATTAATGAAAACAGGTGTTTCATATTAATTACAAGGTGTAACTAATTAACTTGTGGCAAAGCCGACCTCTCCACTAGCAATGTTACAGTAAAGTATATCTTCGATGGTAATGATAGCCGATCACACTAGCATGTTCCGAGAAAACACTTTATCCTTTTCACATGAATTCTGAAGAAATATTTATAAACAATAAATGAAAAAAGTGTTTTTTTGCAAGTGACAATTTGTAGCCACCTTTAAGCAGTACCTCCAGTATATCAGGAATTTCTACGTAACTGATCGATTGAATGATTGATAGAGGTTTAATGGCGCAGGTACCAGACCTTCTGATACAGAATTTCTTATGAAATTATCTGTATGAATTTGATGGCGAGGGAGAAAGAATGTTATAAATTCCTTTTTTTCATTCTTTCTTTTTAAACAATTTGATAAATAAAAACAAATTTCATATTCTGTTAGAACAGAATTTCTAACATAATTTCTTATTTGTGATCTGAGATTAAAAATTACCATGAACCCATTATTCCAATAAGTGTTGATTGACTGACTGTTGTATAAAAATCATAATATTTTAATATGTGTTTTATAAAACCTTTTATTTCCATACAATACTTATTATAGTACATAGTTTCAAAGTAATTCCCTATGATGTAAGTAATTCCCGATTATGAGTTTAGCTTAAATAAAACCTTTAAAAAATCTAAATTTAATATTACGATAACAGTCAAGATCTTTTATATAACATTGTATAAGTATTTTATAACTGACATTCTCTGTTATTTAATATGTTGTTTCGAAATGTATTATTTTCATGATATTTCCCGGGAGGTTTGGTCCTTTTTATCAACTAAGACTGCAAACACAGCTTTGAATTCTCCTCCAATCAGAAGTTCTGATTCATACAAAGAGAAAGTAAAAACACCTGCGTCTGAAGGTTGTATTGGAGAAGAAAGAACGTTTCGCAAGTCTGGACGAATAAAGTGATCGATTACTTTCTCCATGCTCCAAACCATCAATTAGGAAAAGCCATTTAGTTTTGTAATCTCAATTTCAATCTGTCGTGTTCTAGTTGTGCATTTAACGAATGAGTCGGGAAAATAATAAAATTCTGAAATAAAGATATAGTTCTGATTGAAGGTGGTTTTATGATTCCTTACTGGTCTTTTATGACATAATAAATGAAAGAAACATGCATGCTCATGTGAAACATAATTCGCATTAAGCAGACCGTAATGATTACTCTGTCTTGAACTGAGTGAAACGAATTATTGTTAGAAGTCAATTTCATTTCTGTTTCAAAACGTGATAAGTTTGACGACTTAATCAAAAATAGTTTATGATTGGATACTTGGGAATTTGTTTCCGTCTTCAGTGGCGTGTTAGGAAAGTTGAATGGCAGCAACATCTGTTCTTAAATAGAGTTAAAAAGAAGCAACGCTTCAACTAAACACAGTTCAAGATATAATTCCAATTTGGATGTTCTCCATGGAAGGAAACGAATACTGCTGTTTTCTGTTTTACTGTTTTTGATGTGGAGCTAGATGTAGTGAATTCGAATTTTGAACACTCGTACGCATGGAATAAGTTCGTAAATGGGTTAATGGATTTCGGTTGAATCATCGATTAGTTCGTAATACCAGATGAAGTAAAAAAATTAAGGTTGATAAAAAGGCGACTGCTCCATTTTTACAAAACTAATTTCAATAAATACTCATTTTTAATATTTTTCCATAATTGATTATTGTTTATTATTCGAACTTGAGAACGATAGTATCCTTAAAAATAAGGGGCAAAGAACACTTCCACAATATTTTTATGGGAAAAAAGAAGAAACATGAATATGGACAACAGGGTAGGGAAATGGTTAAAATCCACAAATATTAATTAAATGAAGAAAATGTATGCATAAGACAGACGATGACAACTAAATGAAACAAAGTTCATTTAATCGCATTCCAATGCATTATAATGCCTTCTTTAGGGAGGACAGTCTTTCTTTTGTGAATTCTACCCTCCCTTGAAAAGTGTCCTCCTAAATGTCCTCCTTTCGATATTTCTAGACTAATCTGTAAATCTCCGTATTCGAATACCAATCAGGTTTTTTCAATTGCTAATGATTTTTGCACAAGTGATAAATCGAGACTGCATACTCTGACTACAGTATTTGCTGTAAAATTCAATATGGAAGATATTTCTTTTTCGGATATTTCAATATATTGTTAAACGGGATACATCGGCAAAAAATATTCATTCTATGGAAAAGTACTCATTTAAATAATAATTAATAGGCATGTAAGCATAATTACAATATGAAATGTTACTAATTTTTTATTATGCAATTATCATATTATAGTGTATTCTGTATTATTGTTGCAATGAATAAAATGCTTCTTTTACTTACGATATTATTTTAATTCAATTTATTTATGTCCTCCTTTTCATTGTAAAAATGTTGGTCACCTTAAATATAAGCATATACAATTACCTTCTTTAAAAATTAAGTAACATTCCCTATAATAATTATTAGGCAGAACATATTTTCACACGGTGATAGATTCTATAGAAACCAATGTTAAAAGTATTGTTGTCAGAAATTAAAACGTCATCTGTCAAATGTTATTTTTAAGGTTTTTGAAATAATGGGAATTTTTATGAAACGTCAATAACGATAAGAGCTTTCGAATGGCCTTTACTTAGTAAATTAAATTTATCCGACTCTTTGTGACTCTTAAAATCTCAGGTGACATAACAGATAATCAATATACACTGATGGTCAAATGTTAACCACAATTTTTAAGATGCTGAAAATTTGGACTTAATATGGATACAATGGTTCGCAATCAGTTGCGGAGAATCTTGGACATACAGTCGTTGGAACTAACATTTTACAATGAAGATTCGGTCATGAGGGCATTTAGGAGGAGATCAGAAGTTGATGAAGACGAAAAAGGATTTTGGCACACCCCGTTTCACAGAAAACTGATAATGAGTTGCAACTTGCATCAGTGGTTTTGTTTGATATGCATAATATTTATATGTATTTTCGTAAAAAAATAAAAGTTTCTTTAGAAAATCCCAAATTTTCACGCATCTGTTTTGCTTGTAACATGTAGAGTTTTCAACCAGATTGTACGAAACTTACAGAATAATTGACAATGTAAAAGAAGCATTGTATTAAAATTTGAATATCACAGGAAATATGAGTATTTGTAATAAATAAGGTTTTACTGCACGTATGCGAAACGTAGAGTAATTGTTCTCTCATAACTTCAGAGTCAGATGTATAGAGCAATTTATATAAAAACTCCAGTTCAGTACCATTAATATTCAGAAAGCGAGGTGAATTTCGGTACAGTCTAAGAGAAGCTAAATGATAAGGGTCCATGCACAAGCTGAAATTTATGAAACTTGAATCTTTGAACAGTTATCATCAAAATGTAATTTAAAATATGTATTTAATCCATTAGTATCTATGGGTTTTCAGGATATTCGACCTTCATAAAATTCAATATTACTGTAAATTCTCAATAAAAAGTTCAAACACGTCTCTGATCTTTTGACATATTGTTTGTGAAATATTATTTTTTAAAAAAAACTATCAGCTTTACTGCTCGTATATAAACAACAGATAAGTGTATACATTAGCTTTTATAAACAAAACATCAAAAGCTATGTGAAAATGTTAAATTTACCTTACGCTTTATACAGGACTGTTTATCAAGCTGAATGAGAACTAGTCGCAATTGTTTCGTCACTTTATGCGAATTCACTTTATACGAGATGGGGTTAAACGAGATTCAACTGCATTTTCTCTTTCTATGGACAACTTTTCTGTTTTATTTATTGCGGTAAAGTAGGACTTCCGCCTTACCCATCAACTTCCGATGATAATGTTAAGTCAATGGGGATCTTCGAAATTTCAACACTCTTGTTTGAAGATACTAATTAATGTTTTAAGTGGAGTTTTCTAATGTTATGGCTTAAGGATACTTTGAAAATATTAAATTTCATGTTCCTATTGTTGTAGCTGCCAATGTTTACTTAAAATAAGACCCTAATTTTGTGGAAAGGTTGCCATAATTTTCTTTATCGCTCTTTTTAGCGCTTTGCGTACTCAAGAAGAAACTGATTCGAGTTTGGCTCTTGATATGGAATCCAATTGGATTTGGCTATCGCTTAAATTGAGGGTTACTGGAAAACGGAAGTGGTGTGAAACCAGAATAAACAAATCAGAAAACTCGTCCATACTTCGTGTACGAGAAGCAAAAGTCAAAGAAAAATATTTACTAGATATAATTTTAAAAAATTAATTTTGGAAGAATTCTTCTTTCCAATTTTTACTATGTTTAGAATATGGCCTCCTGATTTTAGTGAATAATGACGATTCATTATATTAATTCTTCGAATACTATTAATTTCGTCAAGCATAGCCTCATGTTATCACTAGTGTTAATGACTAAGTTACCAGATGTTTTGAATTAGCCAGAACATTTCTTGTTCCTGACTCTTTTTCCAGACTGGACAGCTTATCTTTTCAATTTCCAAGGAGTGCCAAGTTAAAGTTCAGAAAATCTGCTCACTTTTGTTTAACTGAATTGGAGTTTTACAAGTACGCACTTCACAGCTAACTGCTTGGTGCTAGCAAGATTTTCAGAACTCAGAATTTTTATCGACAGAAAAAATAAATGAGGTATGCTCGTTCAAACCACAGAATTGACAGTCATTTCTTTGCTTCACCATAAGTTGATTTATAAGGGCGGTGGTTTGTTGTCAAAAATGCTTTGTCCACAAACTGACGACAGGAAGCTTAGACGCAGAAGGTTCATTAGTTTTCCCAACTTCAAATAAGGTATAACCATTAATTAAAGTTTCTCTCGGTTCAGTGTTAACTCGTAGGTTGTCGTTCAAGTTGTATAATCACGAGTAGTGAACTGCAGAAATCTTGTTTTTAAATTGGCTACAGGATGTTGAAGCGTGTATTTAATTTAATTTTTCTCGTTACACTCACAACTCTTTTATGTGTAAAAAACATTTTTTTTCCTTCGCGAAGAAGAATTCATTCTACCGCTCATGGCTCAGGAGAAAGTTTATCTGAGTCATTTTTCTTTCATTTCTTTTTTTTGTCAACCGTGTATAATTTTGTTAATTTCTTTTGGACTACCAAATTCAAAACGTTAAAACAGTTTGAAAAGAGCAATACTCGTACTATTAAAATTCAAAATACAAGCAGTCAAAGTTCAGCATTTTTCACTTTCTCGAATTACTTGCAAATTCGAAAAAGCAATTTACTTTTACCACTTACTTGTAACTTATAATTGTCTACCTAAAGATTTATATCGTCACCGTTCAGGCAGAAGTCACTAAGTCCAAAATTTTTGATTTTGAGGTTTATATATATCGCATCGTCATCTCCAATTAATTCTCTACAGTCTGGTAAAATTCGCTAACGCCTATGAGCTTTTGTTGCTGAGATTTAGAGATGTCAAAATTTCACCTAGTTCTGAAAGCGTTTTTCTCGTCAGGCAGAAATCACCAAGTCCACATAGTGATTTTTGGCTGATCGAGTTTCGATGTTTATGAGACGGGTTAAAGGTCTTAGTGATTACTACCTACTGCTGGGAAGGTATGATATTTGCTTTCCCAGAATACGACAGGTGGACACTGAGGAGAAATGACGGAATGGACTACCACCTGCGACGGGAAGGTGATTCCCATATTCTGTACATCAGCTTAACTTCAGAGATTTCCTCGAGGTATTAAAGTCAATTGGTTAAAGGTAAAATATTTCCGCTTTGAGAAAAAAAAACCACATTCTGGATCGATATTTTTCAGATAAGGTCATTAAGGGAATTACTCAAAAATTTATGTCTATGGTCAGGGGCGTTTAAGAGTGTACTTTCAAAGGCTTATACTACTTCCTTTCTGATTTCTGAATTGAAATATAATGACCTGATCCAGCTATGTAAAAAAAAGGAGTGATTCCACAAGAATTTCATAAATCCTTGCCAAGTTTAAAAAACGGAATCGAAATCCGGATCCTAACAAGGAAAGTGATTCAGAGATTGAAGTTCATTTTGTATAGAAATAAAATAAAGGTGTCGTTAAAATACATATCTGCTATTGCAAAAATTATTTGTTACTATGACGTGATAAACACATTATGTGATAAATAGTAAACGCAGTTTTACTGTAAATAGTTAATGCGACGTAATGGAAAAAAATTTAATTGGTCAATTTAAGATGAGAAATATTCCTCCCGGTAAGTTTTAGGTTTAAGGATTAACTACGGAGAAGGAAAATTTGGAAATTAAGAATTTTTAATGAAACTATTTATGAGGAAACTAGGAAATTTAATTTGATTGTCGTTGCTCGTGCCTTTACGTACTCCTATGTCACTCCTTTTATACGAAAATTTCTTAGACGCGATGGACCAAACAAGCATGCGTTCGAATAAGCACGCACTTAATTCAGCATGAATACAAAAAGGTAAAGTCACAGTTACGGAGAGCACTTTTCGAAAAGCGTTTCCATTTTTGAAGAAGAAACAATTCACAGCTAGATAAAGCAAAAACCACTGTTATTTCATGCTTCAGATCACCTTCTTCTTACGCTTGTATTAGTCACTACCTGTTGCATGCCAGACAGGCCTCACCCACAGCACGGGCAAGAGGCATTAAATCAGGTAAGGTCTAATAAGGGCCAATGCAGCACTGCTGCAAGAGAGAGCACACATGTGGGTGACATAAAAGTTTTCAATGCAGTACCCTTCCTGGGTTACAAGAGAGAGCATAATAATAATATGTAAGACACAAGGCAGAATCAGCCTTGAACTCAAGAAATTGGCATTAAATCATTTAGGGCTTTTTTTCCTGCTTTTCCCACAGCGTTCGATTCCGTTGAAGTTTGATTTCTTCACTTGTTGGAGCTGTCACCTCTGATGGGAGGGTTGGTGAGGCAAAAGAAATTCGAGAAATGTCCGTGAAATCTCAAGACTGCAGGACAGGGGGCGGGGCTGTGATGATGGATGTTTCACAGGTGTGGCTGTAAAGGTGAAAAAAACACAAGAAAGTTTTGAACAAAATGTTTCTTTGTTTTGGGAAAGCAGTGAAAGATTAAGACTTTTTACTTTCTCTCGTATAAGAAATATGCAAAGAGAGAATAAGAGACTTTAGTATTCGTCAAAAAATTCTACAGAGATTTTGATATTGTCCATTTTTTGGACCACCAAGAGTCCGAGAAAACTAGCTTAATTACATTAACGTCTCGTTTCGAAGCAACGTGAGAGCTATTTTTGGGACGGGTCTCGTAATTTTGAACCGCGGTCAAATGACGAGAACAACACCTCAGCTAGCACACTCCTTTCCAAATTTCCGCACCACACAGACGGGAGGGCGTTTGCCCCTCTACGTCTGATTTAACGTGCAACAGGCCCATATATAAGGCGGAACTTCACTAGAATCGGGACCTTGCCACTAGGTCACATAGAACACTAATATTAGGATTATGTCTCTCCGTTTGTGAAGACGATAGCTCAGAAAACGCTACAAGCTAGACGAGTGAAATTTATTATGTAGTTCTTACACCAAAACTATAGACCAGTATCAAATTTTGGACGAAATCTGCCAAAGAGTGGACTTTCTATCTCTTCGTGTGTATGCGAATGCAATAACTCATAAATACCAGAAGACAGGCGGATGAAATTTAATGTGTGGTTTTAACACCAAAACTGTAGATCGCTATCAAATTTCGGACGAAATCCTCGAAAGGGAGGTTGGTTTGTTTCTCCATCTGCGTGCACGTGAATATAATAACTCAAAAACGCAAGTCAGGTGGACGGAATTTAACATATGGTTATATCTGTGCCTGTTATTTTTATGCTTTAATCAAACATTGGATAAAATCTGTCTCATGATCTCTATAGGTTTATAGAATCTATCTCAGAAAAGCAAGAATCCAGGCGGATGAAATTTATTAAACCAAAATTTTTTAAAATCCAAAACTGTTGATCTCTATCAAATTTTGGACGAAATTTGTGAAAGGGTAGTTTGTCCATTTGCGTGCATGTGAGCACATTAACTCATTTGCTCAGTTTGCATATTTGCGAGTAGGTGAAAGCTATAACTCAAAAAATTTCTTTTATAGTTTTGACACCAATATTGTAGATCTGTATCAAATTTGGATCCAATCCGTCAAAGGACTGACCGTCTGTATATTTGCGTGCATGTCAGCTATTAACTCAAAAAAGCAAGCTATGTGGATAAAATCTGGCATATGATTAAATCTGTATCTGTTATTTTTATACTTGTATCAAACACTGGATAAATTCGGCAAAAGGATTAACTTTTTATCAACCAGTCTATTCGCATGTATGTGAACGTGATAACTCCAAAATATAAATATGAATTTTAGTATGCCATCTTCGTACCAAAATTGTATATCAGCGCCAAATTTGAGATCAGTCGGTCAAAGGAAGAGGTAATATACCAAAATGAGTACTCGACTCTCTTCTTATATGACGAATCTAAACAACAACAAAAAAAAACCTTCACCATATTGTTACGAACAAGTAACGTCGCTTTCCCACAATGTTAGTCTTATGGTTGGAAAGAGACATTTACAGAGGTTCTTCGAACCCCGGTCTTGGCGACCATTTTGGTGACTTTGGCAACAAAATGAAGGACATCAAAAATGTTGGAATTTTCTCTATATCTCTATTAGGGGCGGAGATATACAGAATTTACTAGATAATTATATGTGACGTCACATCCTGTCAGAAAAGGTATAAAAACCCGGGAGTTGTTGAGATGAGACAATCTTCTTTGAACGTCTGCGAAGTTCAAAGAATCTCTTTGGACACTTGTTCGCTTTGCGAGTTGGTTAGCTGTCAGACGCTGAGCGATATTGCTGTTATTGTTAGTGATTTGCTGTCTGCTTGTACTGCTAATTTGTGCAAGTGCTGTTTTTACTGTTACCTGCGCTTCGTGTTTTCCAGAATATTCGAGAAAAAATGTCATTCTCCGTTATCCTGCTTGTTGGACTGTTTTCATCGTACACACACCGGACGATTTTTGTAACAATGTTGTTGAAATATATGGGGAAATTGAGAGGAGCTCACTCACCATGCTTATTTTTAGTAGATATATCTTTATTCGGTAAAATTAAGTAAT
Organism: Araneus ventricosus; assembly: GCA_013235015.1. Classification (NCBI taxonomy): domain Eukaryota; kingdom Metazoa; phylum Arthropoda; class Arachnida; order Araneae; family Araneidae; genus Araneus; species Araneus ventricosus. The sequence goes on from BGPR01005057.1 coordinate 26,048, forward strand.
AAAAATTAAACTATCCATAATAACATTTATAAATGCCCATAATAGATAAAACACCAAAAGTCGACAATTGGAAATGAGAAAAAATTCCAGAACGAAAAATAGATTACAGTAGGTTATCAGTTAAGAAACATTATTCGTTCGACTTCACTCGAATTGATCGTTAACTAGTCATCGATTTTTATCAGAATTTGATAAATTCGTTTCAAACACCCTAAAATAAGCATAATTTTTTACTATATTTTATTTACATTAAATGACAATGATTTTTGTCTCAGATTTTATTATGATGAGTACAGTTTTTGATACTCCACTTTTTTTAAGACCCGTAATATTATCATTTTTTAATAAAAAAAATTATGTAAGGCATTTTTAAATATTCATAAAACAGAAATAAACTATTTAGTGTGTACTAAGATTATTAAAATCTCTTTCGAGAACAAGGATTCTTTCATCGATGTATAAAAACAGCTGTTTTTTACTTTTTAGTCTGTCATTATTATAAATGTTATGGACTTTTGAAATTAACTTGTTCTCAAATTAATTACCAGATGGCGCGACTTGTATGCAATCATAATTAAATTAAATTAATTGATAATTAAGTTCTGCAAATATTATTATAGTGCATTGTCACAGAGGACACACAAGTGTACAGATACTCTTGCGCATCAAGAAGTGAGTGAAAAACCACGCCTCATGGAATTTATCTTTTTCCAATCTTCCAAAAACAAACTTAGTTATAAATTCATCAGCAAACTCTAAGTTAGGTACAGGGCAATGGTGGCCTGGTGGCAAGGCCGAATGTTCGAGAACAAGAACCATGGAAAATCTGTTGCGCATACAGACCTGGAGACAATTAAACCTATTGTGGGTCAAAAATCTTTAATTTGGGGAGGGGAGTACCAGACTATTCCTCGCCATTTAATCACGGTTTGAAATGAGAAGTCTATACAAAAATCGGCAAAGTGTAGCTTTAAAAAATGTTACGTCAACCTAACAAATCAAAACTACAATACTTGTAATGATCTTCATTTAGCCTTTATATTATGGGGAGACGAAATCTCAAAGCCACCTTTTGAAACAAGAATTCTTGTGAAGAAACAGATACAGATGACAGAAGTAGATTCTTGTGATGATACTACAACCCTCACGCAGAGAAAAAGAATTTCTAGTAGAAGATCTTTACTGCCAGTAAGGTAGTGATGGGAAAAACCCACCTGTTTAAACCGAAAATCGTTTTTTTTTTGTTTCGGTTAACCGGTTTTTTCGGGGGTTTTTAGGCCCGGTTATAACCGTTTTTTTTTTAAATCCGGGTAAAAATCCCGGCTGAATTAGCTTTGGAAAAGAGGTAAATTAAAGAAATCAGGTCACTACTATTCAGTGGGCTGTGTGTTTTAAAAAAAGAAATCTGAATTAATATTTTTACAATTAAAATAAATTTATTTAATATGGTTAAAAAATAATATTAGCAACACTGTGTTAAGTAGTCACCGGTAGTTAAGCAGTGCACCGGTCAAGCGCACAGTTTCGTTTTCGTGGTAATCATTGAAATGTATTATCAGCACCAACAATACACAACTCCCGCATGTTGGAGTTTATTTGAGTTAGTTGCCCTATAACTTCCCTAGTCCTGTTACCCCTCTTCGGTTTTTTGAGTAAACCCGTCATGTCCATTAATTTCTAAAGTCTCAGCCTATCAGTGGTGTAGTCTCAAAATAACCAGTGTCAGGACTCTCTAAAAGCAGCGCCGGAACGCTCTAACCTGGGTGACAAAAATCGCGCTATTTTTATGAAGTGTTTTCGCAATTTTTCATTATTTTTTCTCGTAAAAATAAAATACAGTGCCGTAACGGCATTTCGGCTTCACTACACTCCTGCAGCCTATCCCACCATTAAAAATGCACAAAGAATGATTTCTGGTGTAGTCATATTTGGTATCAAAAATATTGGAAATTTTAATGCTTTCGATAAGGCCATTAAGGAATTTTTTTGGAGTGTATTACAGGAAGTGTTACCCCCTCCGATAACGGGTCGTACCTCTGTCTGAGAAGTTGTCGTATGAGTCTTTCATAATAAGGACTATTATGCAGGGGTCATAGTGCCCGATTAATTGTCGAGGCAGCCTAGTTCATTCATGTTGAAACCGCACGCTGAGGCTGACCATAATCATTCTTTTGTGATATTACAGGAAGCTCCGATATCCCTTTTATTGAACATCATTGAAAGTGCGTTAAAAAATTATAACCCTAAACATAAGGCTGCCAAAATCCATATCAAAAGCTTTTTATACCCTTTAAAACAGAGTGCAAAAATATTAAAAATTTTTCAACCGTTCCATGATTGGTTCTGACATCCTCGTCACATTACTAAAAGGGTTATTATGAATATATTGGACGATATGTGTTGCCAATGGGTTGATTTCCTATAAAAAAGTAGGAAGAAACATTGTTTTTTATAAGAAAAACCCGAAAACCGGTTATTTCAAAAACCGGTTATTTTGGGAGGTTATAACCGACAGGTTAAACCGGAGCTGAAATAAACCGGTTATTTTTGCAATAACCAACATCCTTACAGTAAGATCAAGGTTAAAAATGGAAATATTATGCATCCTTAAAGAACTTTTGGTGTTTCAAGAGTAACAATAAACACATACGTAAAATGTCATCCAATACTGATACTGCTAAAACGATTAATTCTAATGTTTCCTTTTAAGATTTAATTTTAAAATAATAAAACCACTATACATGTCCGAAATCTTTGGTAAACCAAACAACAAAGACCACATTGTTACAGAAATGAATGATTAACCTTAAATAAAATTAAAATAGAAATAATTTGCAATTACAGTAGTAAAAGCATTCTTCATGTTTTCAGAAATTCGAAACAAGTTTTCTTAATCTTGATGGTAAGGTTATGCAAACAAAGAAGAAACATTGCCCTTGTTCACACAAAGTCAATGAAATGGATTAATATCTGGCCAAGGCTATACTTTCTCTGACATTGATAAGATATTGGAAATGTTACTGGTTGATCGGATTCATCGTCGATTGAAAACTTTTAATACATTCTGATGCAATAAACGGGCAATACAATGCAAGACTTAGAGCTACAGATTATAAAAAAATGAATAAATGATAACTTACGAATAATTATAGCACGGATAAACGAGGTTAATTGTGCGAGTTGAGGTCTTTCTAAGTTTAGCCCATTGTTTTATTTTATGAATGGATAAACCGTATGGCTTTTTTTGAAGTGTTCTTGCGATTCGGGATTATAATATCGTACAGTGGTGGGTAAAAACGTGCAACTATTAAAATAAAGGATTTTTCAATTGAATAAAAAACGAACGAACCGTTTTTCTATCCGGGAGAGAAAAAAAAAACAGTTACCAGCAATTTTCCGTTTCTAAAAGGAAACGCGATATTGTTTAGGACGAATGCTGTCTAATAAATTCTAATTACTTCGCAGATTTTTTTTATTGCCATATAGAAAGAAAAAAATATGCGACAACAGGGATAATTTAAAACTCTAGATTTTGTCTAAATCTATTACTATGTAATAATAAAATGAATCACCGCAATAATGAGTATCATGGTAAAAGTATTTTATAAAACAACTGAAAACTCTTCCTGTTCGTTCCATCCCATTGATTGAATCCGTTGTTTTGCATTGGTTTGAAGCAATGAACATCTCTTTGAATGTGTTTTGAAAAACAAATGGGAAAGTTTTGAATATGTTGACTCAATCCATTAGATTTTTCAACTATTACGTATTAAAGACAATAGGCTCATTTGCGTTTTTTTAAAAAAAGCCACAAAAAAAGTGAAGCAATAACTACAAGAACATTCTGTTTCCAGCAAGGTACAAAACTTAACGCAATTGACCTCACCCGACTAAATACTGCTGCTACAGTTGCCTGTTGGCAATATCTTGGCTCAAGAAGCGGGGGATTTGTGTCTCGAAGGGTTCTATCGAAGTTCTATCAAGCACGTGAACCTGGTGAAGTTGTGTCTCGAGAATCAAATTTCCTCTCGCTGGTGTGAGAAATTCGGAGAGAGGTTTGAGATCTCGGCCTTGTCTTGATCAGAATTTAAAAATAAGAGATTTGACCTAAAATAGTTGAGAAATACTGGTGTAGCTTCAAAACTGGATATTGACTTAATACTAAATAAAAATAACTGTAAATTCAAATCAAGGGTGGCGCCAGTGGGGTGTCCGGGGTGGCCAGGGCCTCCTTGTAGGGGATGCTATGCCTCCCCCCGCAAAGGCAAATTCTTGTATCCCGTTCATGCAACGGGCTATTCAATAAGTAGAAAAATAAAAATTGAAAGGATCATCATTACACCCTCCCCTTGTACGGCAGGTTGTGCCTCCCTGTCGGGGAGACACTGCCCCCGGTCGGGGGATTCTAACGCCACTCCTGATTCAAATACATCGCCATGCCTTTCATCTTTTGATGGAACAGGCTTACAGATATAATAACTATATTATGAAGTATCGTAGATTCTCAACTATATCCGGCCTAATGCGGCGGAAGGGCAGGCCGGATAACAGAAAAGCCGGATAGGTCGGAGTTCTCTAAGTGCTGACTTCCTACCTCCCGCGTACCATTCAAAACACTTCTTTCAAATCAAGACCCGATCTTATTCATATTTTCAGCGCACTTACTACAGGTCAATACTTTGCAAATATCAGCAATGCTCTGTACAGTTGCGTTAAAAAAATTTATTACAGAAATAGGTATAAATTTTGAGATAATTCTTTTAATATTTAATTGTAAGAAACATAAAATCTTATACACTTGTACAATAGAAATACAGGGTTTCCGAGAATTATTGGACACATGAAAAAAGTATGCAAACAAATAACTAGGAACAGTAACGTTGTCCTGATGTCTCGTATAACTAACAGGGCTCCTAAAGTTTTGTTTCACAGCATTGTTTTTCCCCACAATCCGATAGATGGAGCTAGATGTGGCCTGATGTGAATTGTATAAGAAAATTTCAATCAGCAGTCATGTCATCCGGTCTCCAGATTTGGCTCCTTCGGATTTTTTGATGTGGTAGTATGTGAAAGATTGTGTGTATCAGATGCTTTGCGCTAATTTGCATAAACTGAAGCGTCGTATCACAGCTTCTATTCACTCTATACTTCCTCAGATGCTTGTAAATGCATGGCGTGAAATCGAGCATCGCTTGGACATAATACGCGCAACCAAGGGATCTCACATCGACATTTATTAATTTTTGTAGTGCTATAATAAGTTAGAAAAGACATTTTGTTTCTAAATGTTCAAGTTCTTATCTTATATTGTCACGAACATGCAAAGTCGCTTCCCAGCAATGATAGCCTTATGTTTGAGAAGAGAGTTCTACAGGGGTATGTATGGGAATACCAGAGGAAAGGAGCCATCTACCCCCGACCTTGGCGACCATTTTGGCGACTTTTGCGACAAAATGTGGGATCTCAAAAGTACTGTAATTTTCTTGATATCTCTAATAAAGACCGAGATCCGGATTTATCCAGATGAATCCATGTGACGTCACGACCTGTCCGGGAGGCTATAAAAGGACTGGATGGATCACAGAGCAATAGTGTGTGTTGATCGACTGGATCGCCTTTGGAGTGCGAACGTCTTTGGAGTTTTATCCGCTGTGCAAGCTAATAAGCTGTTAGACGCCGAGCGGTATTGATAGTGCTGTTACTGTTATGATTAGTGATTTGCTATCTGTTGTGTTGCTAATCAGTGCAAGTGCTGTTTTTCCTGTTACCTGCGCTTCGTGTTTTCTAGAATATTGGAGAATAAAGTGTCATTCTCCGTTACATGATTGTTGGACTGTTTTCACTGTACACACACAAGGCGATTTTCGTAAAAATATAATTTTATAATGTGTCCAACAATTCTGGGACACCCTGTACATACACTTTTCAAATAAACAAAACATTTACCTGATACGTAGGCTTAATTCTTATAAAAATTATTTAAACTTATTTTACTATCGATCGATAAATGATTACACTAATGTGAAAAAGTAGTCCTGTGAAGAAAGAGCCAAAATTGTCTGCTGTAACAGAACAATTGTTGATTGTAGCAGACGCCCGCTCGAGACGCGTTGACTAAGTAAATTATTCCTCATTTTAGTATGGAGAACTATTTCTTCAACAAAGATATTCAAAAGTCTATTGAGTATCGAGAAAACAGAAATCGGGAAATTTTTTTAAAAAATCGGTATTTTTTAAAATTTTGTTTGCAGATTTTACACCTCTCAAATTTTAGTTAAGCCATTATTATGTGTATCTAAAAACTTTAAAAACCACAATTATCATTTTTTTATAGAATAGAAGAAAATATAACACAATCTACTAGTAAATAATTTTACGATGAAAATTCTAAAAGAAAAGCGGTTTTTTTTTGTTGCTGTGTAATTTGAAGAACATTGACGTTCCTGAATTATAGTGTGAGAAAGTTAGGGTTTTGCAATCCCCTCAAGAGCTCAAAGTGTATGGACTTCTACAGTATAAAATATGAGCTCAGTATTAATTGAATTTAGGATGTAGGCCGATCAGAGGTGTAGAAAACATGATGCAACTACGTCGTAACAACATCAGGCTGATATCTAGACATGATACCTCGAATGAAAAAAGGTGAAAATGATCGTAGAATCACGAGGAAATTTTTTTTTCTGAAAAAAACAATTGTTTTCCAGAATATTTTCGATAAAATGGTTACGATAGTATAAGCTAAGAAAAAGTTCGAATTATTTTAATCAAGCGCTATGAAATTGTTCATCTAAATTTCAGAATGGAATAATAGAATATTTCATACAAAATTTAAAAGGTTATCTAGGGATAAAACTATGAAAAAGTTATAAATTTAGAGGAAAAAGCAGTATTTTCCAAACTGAGAATATTTTATGAAGGGAGTATTTTTCTTCTACTACATTTAAACTAATTATCAGCAAAGTAAATTAACGTTAAGTTTCCTTTTTATTATTAAAATTGAAAATATTAAAGCACACAATGAGAAATGCAAAAATTTTGAGTATAATGAAAAATAATTTCATTTGAGTACTAATAAAAAATCAAAAATTAGCACAATTTCTTCCTATCATTTGACCTGAAAAAGTGTCTATTATAATGTGAATTGCTTTCATTCTCGCCCGTTACGGGTATATCATATTGTTCATTGCTATGGATGTAGTCGAAACAATTGGAATAAAAATTTCTTGATAAATAAGAACTGAAAGTATTCAGATCAATCCTTTCAACAAGCAAAAAAGAAAAAGAAGTGAAATTAATTAATTTAGACAAATTAAAAAAATAGAAAGAAAAATTGATTGCGAACATATAAATCTTTCATAACGAAATCGTCTGCTTGGTAAAATAAATTTTTAGTTTTTTTTCTTTTCTTTCTATAGCCAGAAAAATTATATACAATGTTTATAATTACGTTTTTCAATGATAATGAGTTTAATGGACTACTTATACTTCACAGTTTTTAGTTTGCATATGAAGAACAAAAGAAAGAATAAAATTAATTAATTAAAAAAAATAGAACGAAAAATTGATTGCGAACATAAAAATCTTTCATAACGAAATCGTCTTCTCGGTAAAATAATCTTTTTTCTTTTCTTCCTATAGCCAGAAAAATCATATACAATGTTTCTAATTACGTTTTTCAAATGATAATGAGTTTAATGGACTACTTACACTTCACAGTTTTTAGTTTGCATATGCAACAAAAGAAAGAATAAATATCTACAAAGTAGAGTTTAAAAAATTAATTGAGAACACAAAATTTCTCGAAAACGAAATTGTCTGCTCAATTAAGCAAAAATGTTTTGAATTTTCTTTCCCTTCTGACGCCAGAAAATGTATATACTAAGTTGCTGCTTCAAGCTTTACGGCGATAACGACTTTAATGGTCTCTATTTTTTCTTATTTAAAGTTTTCATATTCCAAATTAGAGACCGGATATTACCTTCTATTAGCGTAATTGTTTCAATACTATCAAATAAATTGGCTAACTTTTCTTCTTCTTATAAAACGAAGTTCATTATCCAGACAGAACTTTCACCTGAAAAGAACGAATTCTTGAAAGATCAAGTTTTGGGTGCTTGGGGGTGTGCATTTCTAATTATCTTTCTTCAAACGAGGAGAATTTCAGAATATCTTATCTTTAGAAAGGCACGTGGCGGAGACATGCGGAAATCTCTAGATGATAATTAGAAATTCAAACACGTAACAAGATCAAAACTGACGCAATGCGTGTGATTTGTCGCTAATTAACGAGTTGCTTGCTCACGAAATAGATATTTCATCTTAGCCAAAATAAATTACATTATTTTTAACATCGTTCAAATTATAGTCTGCGTGTGATAGGAAGAAAGTAACTGCTTTTGGTTTTCTCGTTCATGATAATTTATTTTGATTATGACATTTTAAGTGTTTAGCGTAATAAAAAAATTATTTAAAATTAAACTAAATGGCTTTCAGTTTTTTTATTTTTCTCATATAAATTTTTTTAAATTTCTAATAATGAATATTTTGTTGCAATATTAAAGCTACGGAATACACAAAGTGAGCAAAATTTCACTACTTTTTAAAAATATATGTAACTGAAATTTTAATTATGTTTTAGTGAACATTTCAATTTTTAAAAGAAAAATAATTTCTTGATATTAATTTGTTATATTTGCAAAATATTACAAAGTAAATATTAATAAGTAATACAATAAATATAATTAAGTAATTATATATAGTAATTATATAGTAAATATAATTAAATAATTATATTTGTTATAAGTACAAATATAACAAAAGTAATTGTTACAATCTTTTTTAATTCGGACCAATTTAATTTTATGGTAACATTTTATTATTACTTTTCTTTACTGAAAATTTATCTTTAACTGGAATATACTTGTATGCAATTTTGCTTTTTAATCTTTGTAAAGGTTTACTTTCTAAAATTTAAAATTTATTTGATTTTACCTAAAATTATTTTAATTTTCTTATTGATTGTTATGTTCTGATTATAATTACGAAACACTTCATATTTTTTATCTATATTTTTGTTATTTAATTTTCTGCTTAAAATTCGATCACACAGCAAAATTTCCATAAAAAGATTTAGTCTAAAAATTTGTTCAGTAACTAGGAGTAAATATCTGTAAAAATTCAAATACTGGAGTTGTCTAATAATAATAAAGGAGGATATGTGTTTCTCTGTCTGTGTGTATGTACTGGCTCTCTAGAAGACACACTGTAGGGACTAGATCTGTGAAATTTGGCGAAACATAATTTGGAGGGTGGGAATGGGCACCTGGGAGGTATTTTTTTGAAATTATAATTCGGATCTTAATTAATTACAAATTAACGAAATTTTGGCGTCTTTTCCTAATATCTTTCAAAAATATTATAGCACGAAAATAATTTTTGCACCACCTGCAAATTCAAAAAATTATCCTTTCAATGATATCAATTAAGTTAGCGTAAAATGTTTTTCTATAATTTTAATAAAGTTTAAAAAACATTTAGGCGTAATTTACAAAAATACTTTTCATTGTTGCAATGAAATTAAAACCGTTTTCATCGTTTAAACAAATATTTAATGACACGTTTATCTTCAGTTGTTGAGAGCTAAGGTAAATATCCTTTTTCCTTCCTTTTTTTTATTTCATCATTTTTGTTGTGAAATATCTTCTAAGATAGTAATTATATTAGGGAATATATGCAGTAAGCTGAATGATTATGGTTGCTATATTTTAATAATTTTTATCAACATGTTTTGATACAGCTGACATGCAGCTGGAAGTAAAATGTGACGCGACATTTTAATGTTGAAATCAATGCAGATTTTACATGAGGAATAAGAAAATGAAATTGGCGCCGACAACATGCAATTAAATGTTATGTGTAACTCTGACAGTTACTTGACTTCATTCTAGACGTTCATATAGACAATGAGCAGAACAGGTGCAAGGCTACTAAAATATCACGCGTTAGATGTCTATAAAAAGTTGAAGTTTAAAATCACTTTGTTAAGGAAACCATGAATATCAGATTAAACATTAGAGATTCAATTGAATTTATATTCCCCGCGATCAAGATAGTCACCTAAGGCGGCTAGTGTAAAAATAAAAGAAATGTAGTCTAAGCATCGGTTTTGTCGTTAAAACGAACCATTTCTTTCCCCGTCAGAGAAACATCATACAAGTACACTCCATGGAGGTAGGAACGAAAAAGGGCAGAACGATCTTGGGTACACAGTTTTATACACAAAAATGTTCTGGACAAAATTCGCTTCGTGCCGGTAATAGAAAAATATTTTTAGCTGTACATTGTTTTAAAGTTAATGTTAAAAATGCGAAGCTAAATAGGAATGTTCAAATCAAGCATGAACTAGCTGAGCTAAATGAAAGATTTTATCACATACTACATATATACAATATGCTACTAAGCGATAGAAAAGAAAATGTAGGTTCAAGGATGCTGCAAACTCAATAGATAATTCAGAAGTAAATGTTTCTATGTTTACGTTCGTGCAAAACACTGGTAAAGGATAAAAATCGTCCAGAAAATGAAGAATCAATCAGTTTAATATTTTTTCCAACTTTTTTTAAAACATCCCTTACTTTATTTTTTAAGGTGAGGTATAAAGCGGTGTTTCCAACACTATATACAAAAAATACTGCATATATTTTTTTCACAAATGCCTAAAAGTTCTCATTTTATTAAAAATGTATTTCTTTTTCTAAAATCCTTCTTCCGAAGTTATCATAATCTCGTTATTCGTGCGAACATTACTTTATTAATTTAAAATCAATTGTATCTACACAGTGAGCCCTTGAACAGACTTTTCGGAGATGTTAAATACAAAATATTTCCTTAGCAATTAAAATTTGTTTTTTGATGTTAACCCTCCGTTGATCACCATATCTAATATATATACAGGCAATCTGCATCTATTAGCTGTTTTCAACGCATTATAATTCGAATTTTTCTTACAGAATACTTTTTTACATTTAATTAGGATTAATCGAAAATTACCAACACCGTGAACATATCATAGAATAGATATTGTGTCTATGAGATACATCGCGACCATTTAAGAATGAAAATTATTGCGACTGACGGAGGGTTAATGCATGCTTTTACATTAAGTACTACTGGTGTTAATCTCAATGCAAATGAAATTCATATAATGACCCGTCCATTAGTAAAACTTCTGCATGGAAATACGCAGACGTGAAATTTCGTTAAATTATACAAGAAACTTGAATTTTTACGAACATCGAATTTACTAATCCATGCGTTATCTTCAACTAATTGGATGATTCAAAAGGAATTCTACCATAGCGATTTTGCAGACTTTGCCAATTAAACATACAAATTCCTTCTCTCTCGGTGTGATTTTTTAAGCTTTAGGCGCGATATGCTAAACCAATGCGCATAGAAAATATCAAGGAAAACGTGCGCAATAAACTCGCTTGCTCTTTACTCGATGATTTCAGATTCGAGGCAAAAAGTTATGGATCGCTTTTCTTCCTTTCGTAGGCGTCTCGTTAACGAATAAAACAAGCAGTACTGCAAACGATAATAAAAATCATATTACATTATAATTAAATAAGAATTTTAGAATAAGAATTTTATTAAATAAGAATTCTTACATGGAAAGCCAGAAGAAAGATTTTCTGCATTTTAATAGTATAAAATGTTTAGAAAATAGGAAAAAATAAAGCAAAAAAGAAGAGAGAAAGAGATTAGAAGAATTCCTGTCTCTTCCTGGGGAAGTTAGTTCTTGCTACTCAGAAAGGAAATTTGAAGCACCGTATTCCTCTATTCATGCGTCCTTTTGCAATGCGCAGTGGGGGATTTTTAGAACGGATTCGAGCTATTCTATGCCGCAGCTAGGAGCTTTCTTTCGTTTTCATCTGAGATTTCCTGAAGCCACAATAAAATTTTTCAATTAAACTGTGGAAACAGGATGTGATTAAAAAATAGTTTTCATCTTCAAGTATAAAATAATGAAAATTTCAGTGGGGGAAATTCGACAAATGGTAAGATAAAAGAAAAGTAATTGCCTGTAATAATTACAAAGTATGTTACAACTCTTCCAGCCCTGATGGGAGAGAAACGCAATGATTAACTCTTTAGCGACGGCGTTCTTTTCTGCTTTAGCTTATCAGGATTGAAGTTACAATTTTTAAAAATATATCTGTATCCCCTACTCGTTTGTGAAATTTTTCCGCCATCGGTACAAATCACTGCTTTCGTTTTGAATTCCTTCTTTCCCTTAAATCTATCCAAACATTCAAAATGGCTTTTTTTAGCAGTTATGTAAAAATTACCTCAGCGCCCGAAACCGTCCAAGCTGTCATCATAGGGTTAAACGAGACCAAAAAAACAAATTTACGCGCATTGTAAAGAAGAAAAACATTAAGACCTGTTTTTTGCAAGATATTTTATTATTCCCCTATTACATATTTATTTTATTAGCTATTATTTTTACATTTGCATTTTTCATACGGGGGGCACATGAAATATGTGGGTGGGAAACGGTCGTATAAGAAAGCGGACTCTTGTTTCTCTGATTGGCACAATATTGGTGGTGTTGCTGTTCTGGGTTCATCGCTGATGACGGGTTGTACACCTGTAATAGAGGAGAGGGGGTCCTCGCATGTGCCGCTCGTATGCGTTCGGCATTCGTTCGTATGTGGGCTGTTATGCGTTCTGCAACAGTGCCCGTGTTAATTGCCACGGTGGACGGTTATTCAGTTATACCTCAGTTGCTTAAGCAGGGTGGATTGTGGTTAGATTTACATATTTTGGAGTTTTTCGTTAATTATTCTAAGCAGATGTAAAACAGCATTCATAAATACTTCCAATTACATTCTCACTTAACGGCAAGCAAAACGCATTTAGAAACTTCTTGAAAGGGGGGAAAAATAAGGAAATGGAGAAGGGACGGCAAACACAAAAGTCTACACGCAAAAAATTACGAAAGTATCACAATTTTTCCAGAATTCTTCACCTTGACCAGCTTTCTTACAGCAAAATAATTACACCAGATAGAAATCTTTGACAGAAAATCGTAATAGCTTTGACATAATTGGTTCTAATTTCCACTTCGGTTACGTTTTATTCTGTAAACTATGTGATATTAATTAGTTCATTTGAACAGATGATAACCCTAGATTACTTTTCAAGACATTGCAACAGAGTTAAATAGATATCTCTATAGCTGCGTAATATGAAATAAAAAATTAATATCTAGAATTCTATCCATCTATTGATGAATTTCCCTGGAGCAAACTAAGAAATTCGTGATGTTGTGAAACTGAGGTATGAACTCCCTTTCTTGTTAACAAGAAAAAGAAGAAAACATTAGCACGCGATTTTGGTTTAAAAAAATGTTCCATGAAGGTAAATACAAAACTAACGTTAGGAAGATAGAGACAATTACAGCTGCAATTCAGAAAATTCGTATTAAGAAGTGGAATCGTCTGCTTGTTAAACAGCATCTGCTCATATTTCAGAAAACAGACAGGAATTCAAGGAATAGAAGGAAATTTATTATTTAATAGATACCTTGTTGTTGTTAAAAATCGAAAATGTTATTAATGTCAGACTAACTGTAATTTTGTGACTAATTTTTTCTTTCAGTTTTTGTCAAACAAGTGCTATTCTCATTTTAAATGTAATATTTGCTTTGTCTGTAATTTTTTCTGGATAATTGCTGATAAAGATTGCAATTTAAAATTAAATTAATTTCATTTTTTTATTTTATCGCTTGAAAAATTAGTCCGGGTAGAAATTTTACATCACGTTGAAGACTTTCTAACTTACATTGGTAACAGTTGCCATTGCAAATTGTTCTGTATATAGTTTTCTGTTCCAATGATTTGCTATTTTCTTACGTTATCCGATGACAAAAATAATTTTTTGAAGTGATTTTGTTCAAGCTTGCTGAATTAATATTTTATGCTTAATCAAAGGTACTCCACCTGATGAAACAGATGCATTCAGTGAAAATTTCTTTTCAGATCTTTGCTTTTTTAATTTTTTCAATAGGAAGGAAGAAGATTAGATGAAGTTTTTGAAGCGAATGCTAATGAGAACAAGTTTATCCTACCCTTTCTCTAACAATGATTCAAATTTTATACTTTTATATGAAAATATATGTTATTTCAATAATCTCTCGCACATTCTGGTTTCTTTAAAAGAATTCCGAGAGAAAATTAATAAGAAAAAATAATAAAAACATTTGCTTTAATTTTTCCGATTGTTAAAATTTATGATTCATTAACACACAAATTATCTCATAAAATCACTTTATTTTGCACAAATTGATGGAATTAATTTATATAATAAAATGAAAGAAGAAAGAAATGAGCTAGGTATGAAAATGAAAGATATTATTAAAAGAGTTAGTTATTTGTTGACATATTTACTAATAAGTAGCTATTTGTTGATATGTAAGGTACAATAAAAATTATAATAATTTTAAAGAAATTACAATACCATTTATTTCTTACAACTATTCAAGAATTCCCTAATATTGACTATATTTTATTAAATCTGGTTAATTAAAAGAGTCGGGCGTGTAATCAGAAATAATCTTAATATAAATAAAAGTCATTGTGGGTTTGTATGTATGTAGGTTTGTGTGTATGTTCCACATCTCCTCCTAAACCACTCCTTTGGTTTTAACCAAATTTTGTACACTTATTATTTAGGACAAGGGGAAGATACCTGTCAACTTTGCAAAGCGAGAAAGTTAATTAAATAGTCAGTTAATTAGAAATTAACCGAAACCATTTTTCTGCTGTAAGTTCGGAGCAAATTATCACTCAAAAAATATTTTTATACCATCTTCAAGTTCAAAATTTTAACTTTTCAATTATACCAATTTTATATCTGTAACACTTTCCCTGCACTTTTTATTAATTTTTCAAAATGTAATAAATTGTTGATTACATGCAGACGATTTTGAAATAAAACAAATTTATTGATACTTCGTTGCTAGGCAACGGTGTAATTACTTTACCTTTATTTTTTCAGTTTATTTTTTTCAAATATCGTTTGGCAATGTTTTTATTGGTTCTTAAAGAATACTATTTAATTAGATTAAAAAATCGCTGCAGTTAAATATCACCAGTCATCTTTACCTGCGTTTCCTACGAAATAATAAATAAGTAATATTTTAATTGGAAAATGTATAACTTTGAGTATTACTAGATTCGGAGTTGTGTTTTAACGATGCCTAAAAGAAAACATAAGTCAATCGCTCAAGTTCCAACAAAGGCAAAGGTAATAAAGCTTTTGTAAGTAGATGAAATAGATGTTTGACAACAGCAAGCTACAGAAATGTCGTCTACAGGCAAGCATTGGATTAATGCAAGTCGTTGTAGCCTTAATATCTGTAGTTGGGAGGCTGTGGTTTTGAATGTTTATTGTACATAATTTTATGCACATGAAGTCTTCAAAAACAGATAAAGGTCACTGTCAACTTTTCAAAGTCCAAAAGTTAATTAAAAATTTAGCTAGATTTTGGCGTTTTACCGAATATATCTTCCGAATATCTTATCTAACAAAAACTAATTTTATACCATATTTTTTAAAAAATTAGCTTTTCAATGACACTAATTTCATTTCTGTACAATTTTTTTTCTCTCATTTTAATAAATTTTTCTAAATTAATTTTACACACTATTTGTAACATTTTTTTAGTGTTGATGAACAAAAATGCACATATAAAGATCTGTTGCCAAAAAACATTAACAAAATTCTGGAAAAGACTAAAAGAAAAGTTTAAAAGCAGACAATTCACAATTTATACCAGGAACAACTTTTGATTTGGTTTATTTTCATGTTTTAATCAAAAAGTAATTAATCGTCCCAAAAAGTCTATTAAAGAATTTTTTATTCTTTAGTATTTGTGAAAAAAATATGAAGTACTTATATAAAAAAAAATATTACGGAGAGAATTAGTTTTCGGCGTTTTTTAAAAGTCATTTGTTTCAATTAATGTTCACATTTTAATTTAAAAACGTTTAACACGATAAAAGGATTTTGAGTTTTACAATATTGTATACAAAAGTATTTTAATCCTGAGCAACGCCGGGTGTATCAGCTATTTTATATAAGAAGAGAGAAAGATCGCTGTCAACTTTTAAAAGCCCCAAAGCTAATTAAAATTCCAGTTAATTGGAAATTAAGCAATATTTTGGCATTTTCAGCGGTTTTTTTTCTAAAATATGTATTATCTCACAAAAACTATTTTTACACTATATTAAAAGTTTAAAAAATTAGATTTTTATGACACAAGTTTCATTTCCGTTCAATTCGTTGCCCTCATTTTAATAATTTTCAAAAATTATGTATAAAATTCACAATTTGTAACACCTTTTTTTATTTAATACATAAGAAGAACTGTTGCTAGATCACATTAGTAGAATTTTGGATGAAAACTAATTTTATTATTTTTAATCATATTTATTTTAACGCTTTTTCTTAATGAAAACTTTACTATCTAATTAATTGCCCCAAAACATCCTTTAAAATCTCTCTTATACTGCAAGATTTATGAACAAAATTTGAAATACCTATGCAACAAATATTAATAACTTATGGAGAAAATTAGCTATCGGCGGTTTTTAAAAATTGTCTTGTTCAATTCATGTTCTCATTTTAATTAAAAATCGTTTCAGACGATAAAAGAATTTTGGGTATTATAATTTTCTATACAAAAGTAGTTTTTACATCAAAAATATTAGACATGAAAGTTTTTTACTCCCGGGCAACGCCGGGCATAACAGCTGTAACATAAAATAAAATTTGATATTAATAAAACAAAGCTGTGTTATTTTTATTTGTATTCTGGAGATTTCTGACTTTGTTCAAAAGTTTTGAGAAAAATTTGAATTAAATTTTCAACAAACTGAATTTTTAGTCAGAATAATTTATATTTATATATTTTGGAACTATATTTGATCCAAAAATATAATATCGTGCATAGAATTGTTGATGTTTTTAATGCAAATATTTTTTAATTAAACACCAACTGTTATATGTGAAGTTAGTTAGCGTAACGCGGCATCCGCGTTACGCTTTAAATAAGATAGATTTTCTTTTTGCTAGTAGAAGTATGTTTTGTTTTTACAAAAACATTTACAGTTTTATTTAAATTTTGAAGTCTAATTTGTGAATAAAATTTGTAAAATCCATCAGATAATCGATTATTTAAAAATATATACTTCTTCTATATTTTGGATTTTGATCTGTAAATATATCTTTTCAGTTGAGCTCACAAAAAGTTTGAATATCAGTTCAAAGCATCTGAAATAATAAGCAGAAACTGTAAAAAAAAATTTAATTCCTAGTTTTATGATTCTGCTTCTTTGGTTTAATTTGAATATGGATAAATATATTATTTCTGCTTTTCATAGATATATAGATATAAACATATAGAATTATTTTCAAAGAACCAAATTCCAAATTTTTCCATACTAGAAATGGAACGGGTTTTGTAGAATGTATTGAAAACGTGCAAAATTGAAGAAGTGAATAAGCAGTAACTTTTCTGAGAATTGAATGACTTAAATTTTCTTAATTTTTATTAAAGTTTAATTGTAAATAAGATTTAAGTATAAAAAATAGAGCTGTTAGATTTTGTAGCCAGTATAAGTTCAAAGTCTAGATAAATACATACATACATTTTATATGTTATAATTATTTATCTTTTACAATTAAAAAGAGCTGTCTTTCATAAAGCATAAAACTACATGAGCGTCTGTATATATGTCTTCAGTAGATCTTGGAAAAGAGTATCATTACTAAAAGACAATTTACTAATTTACGCGAATTAATTTGTAATAAAGCTTAAAAGAAAATATTTAATGTTATTCATCAGAAAACAAAGAAATGAAACCATCCGAGTGATAAATTAAATCCTACACGACTCCATGTTTAAATTTTCTTTGTTTGACAGAATAGACTCACTCCTAAGTCATCTAATGAATTGCAAATGACGTATTAGCTAGCGTTTAACGTTGAGAACAAGCAAGTCGTAAAAGTTCAGTTGCTCTTTGAAGCATCGAACTTAATTGGTTTCCTGGAGTGTTGCAGAGCAAGATCGGTTGCTTTAATACGGAAGTCACCACCATCCGAAAAGGTAACCGACCTACATACATTCCAATATTTAATTCTATCATCTCACCCAGTTCAGTCACGATATCTCTGTAATTAATAAACAACTGGCTCGTGGAAAAGCAGACGATTCTGATCGAATCCTGTCACGCTGCCATCCTCACGCGAATAAACTTCTTAATTTAATTCGTTCATCGGCATAATTATCGTCTGCGAAAGTGAGAGTCATCCACTTCCGTTCATTTACCCAAGGTGCCAAAAGAATTCGTAAGTGGAACGAACAGATTCAGAACAGGCTCGATTTTATTTGCTAATAACACACACATACTGGACATCGTATCGGAATACGAGCTTATTCCGTTGTAAAAGGGCGGGAGTCGGTCGTGTGGAAATCTGGGGTTCTTGAAATGGGGGTCAGACAGACTCCTTCCAAAGCCCAAGGGAAAGGAGTAGGCTTTGTCGATTACGAAACCTTTGGCCTCGAAAACGAGGATGGTATATAAACAAGAGGCAATACCGGTAACCTAGTTTTTTATAAGAGTTCGAACACTTGTCGAGGAAGCAAGCATGCTGCTCCGAGTGGTGAGTGATTTTCGAGTTTTCAAACGTGTTGTTGTTACAACAAATTGCAGGGATGGGTGCCTTTTAAATGTCGTTCTTGAAATAGGGAGGTTGATTCTCTGAAAATAATCGTTAGCAATTAGGTATAATTCATAGTGCTTAATGTGAAAAGTGATGATACTAACTTATGAGTCATAATAGTAGTTAATGCATATTTTCATTTTGGCATTCGTTTAATGCAAAAAAAAAAAAAAAAAAAAGCGCAGAACATTCCACATTTATAAAACTTTTAACATCAATTGTTTCTGCCCAAACGAAATTTTCTTTTTCTTTCTTTTTCTTCAGCCCATTGTTTCAAAATCGTGAAAGTTATTTAGCATACTAAATATTGCTGACCATCCTGAGTAAGATTAAAATAATTATTTTCAGATATTTAATAAAAATGGCATAAAAATATTTACAAAATGAATTTTTAACAGCCGCATCGAAATTAATTTCTTTTAAAATTCAATAACAAGATTGGTGCTTCTTAAACCATTTGAATTATTCGAAAAATTACGTTTCTATTTTTTAAAAAATTTAGTGAGCTCATGGATCAGGGTTTTACGCCCATGCGCTCATGGTTTAGTGTTGTTATATTTTGGAACTAAGTTTTATTTTGTTTTAAGAATAAGAAAAGAATTAAAGATTTCTTATTTTTATTTTCAGTATATTATCAAGAAACATCTTCTAACACGTGTAATTTAATTGCTTATACCAAAATATCCCAAACAGAAATAATTACAACAGGAGCAAGTTTGTTTTAAAAAAACCTATGAAATGGCTTTTACTCGATGTTAAATTTATTTACTTCGTATTTTATGTACAAATTTAACTTATAATACTTAAACTACTAATAGAACTTACCTAATTAAAATTAATAATAACAAAAAAACACTTAATGAGAAAAATTTCGTTCTTCAACACATAATTCGCTTTCATAATTTGTTTTCCAAATAACTTTTTTTTTATTCGAAATTAATTTGAGAAGATTTGAATCCCTAAAATCAAAACTGTTTTGTTCTTTACACCAAGAAACGGAGCTGAAAAGTCATAAAAATATACGTATATTAAAAAAAGAGAAAAATAGATGTAACCTCGAGTAGCTCCTTAAGTGACATCCATTAACGTAGTCGAGCGTGCTTATCTCCGAACATATTTTTTTCCGTCTAGAATCGAACGAACATTTATACAGAGGACGTCCACTTTAATCATGGCTCAATAGCTGATTTCTAAACTAATAGAGGTAAACATATACTTCCAATTTGTAAAATGCTTTATAAGACATAAAGAATTATATTTTATGTTGTTTGAATCATTAAATGTTCCGCTGAAAAAATTACATCCAATTCGTATATATTCCCTTGGTGTTATTAGTCATATTTAGTAATATTCTTGACACTCAAAGGTTTAAAAAAAAGTTCCATTTTTCAGCGACTAAAACTTCATAAGACCTTTAGATAATTTCAACGACCGTTTCTCCTAATTAACGGGTGGCTCTTGCTCGAGGAGCTTTGATTGGCTCAAAATAATGAAATTCAAGGCTTCATAACTCTGTCAGTTTTAGCCGCAGAAGAGTGGCACTTCTTTTTTTTGTTTAAAATTTTAGTGCGTTAAAAATATTTTACTAAATATAACTAATAGGCCTGGGAGCATGTATAAAAATTTAAATTTCGCAATTTTTTCAACACTATAATTATTGAGTCGAACAGCTTAAAATCTAATTCTTTGTGCCATTTAAAGCACTTTTTCAACTGGAAGTGTATCCCTATCTCTAGCGGATTACAAATTAGCTATTGATCTACGATAAGAGTGAACATTCTGTACATTATTTCACATCTCAAAGACAACAAAGATCTAGACAGCAATACTTATACTTTTATGACATAATTTCCTGAACCTCCTTATGTGTCACCTATAGACATTTTTTTATAGAATTGTAGAAAAAATACGTTTCATCTGTAAGCTATGGGAAATAAAATGGAATAAAATTCCTCTGACAAGCCAACAATGGGAAATAAGGTATAAATCTTTGATGGACAAGAAATACCACCAAAGATGTTCAAAACGTTAGACGTGTTCTTTCCTCGTACACTTACTAAATATCTGGCGTTTTGTGTTTCGCTTCGTCGTATCATATAGTGAGTCAAGTATGCATTTTGGACCTCTTCTTCTACACTGGTTGAGTCCAAAATTTGATGCAGATCTACAGTTTTGGTGTGAAGACCAAATATCAAATTTAATTTAACCTTCGTGTTGTATTTTTGGATTATCACAAAACATGCACACGAAAAGACAGGCAATATACAGTCAACTTGTTGGTGGATTTGCTCCAAAATTTTATACTACGATTATAATTCTACGATTTTGATAATAAAATCATATGCCAAATTTCATCCGACTAGTTCGCTGCGTTTCTGGGTTATCGTGTTCATATGAACGCGGACGGACTGACAGACAAACTTTCCTTGGACGAACTTCGTCCAAAATATGACAGATGTCCGGTTGTCTACAAATTTGGTGCAGATATTAAATACCAAATTTGCCCCGTCCGGCTTATAGAACTTTTAATTTATAGTGTTCACCGGCAGAGAGACAGATATAGTTCCAAAAAGGTGTTTTTCGGACTTTTTTTGGCTTATTTTGTCCAAAAGTTGATGAAAATCTACATTTTTGGTGTAAAGTCCCCATACCAAATTTCATCCATCTAGATTGTTGTAGTTTTTGAGATATAGGGCTCAAAAGACAGTCACACATAATTCCCAAATTTTTTTTTCGGGTCGCGAACCACTAAAATAAGGAGATTTATCAGAATCTCAAGTAACATTTTTTTGACGATTACGATTCTTCCGCTTTGCGATTCAGAATCGTTCTAAAATATAAAAATCGTTTTCAGTTTGAGATTAGAGTCTATGATCCTTCCAAAAGTCTTCCCTTTCCGTACGAAGGACTCAATGAACAGAATAAGGTCATCTGGTTTAAATATCTGAGAAAATGATACTCCTTTAATGATCATGATCACAAAAAAGAGAAAGTCATTATAACCATCTGTTGCAGAAGCTAAAGAAAAGTCGGATTGATTTTCAAAAGCTTCCTGAAACGTTAAGCTCGGTCAGACGATTCTCAAGGATTTCTTTTTTCCACAGTCTGGGAAGTTTAGGTTTCTTATTACCTTCTCGTATAAGAAGTAGACATTGGGAAAAGAGTTAGAATCGTCAAGATATTCGACTTTCAGATTTTGAGAAATTTCGACTTGATAAAAACAGTTCTTTAAAACACATTTTTATCAGTATACTAAAAATTAAACTTTTTTTATTTTCTGCTTTTTATTTTTTAATTTATAATTCATTATTATAAACATTATAAAATTTTGAACTCATTTTCCTTAACCCCTTTCCTCACTACCAGGTGGCGCCATGGGCGTAGAATCAAAATTTAATTAAACTAATCGTTTAACCGATAATTAATTTCAATCCTGTAGCACATCAGAAAGTGAGTGAAAATCGATTACAACTTTACAAACATGAAACAAGTCAGGTTAAATAAAAGTGTGTAAAACTATATTTGGAATTATGTTTGTGTTCCTCACAGTGTGTCTGCGTATGTGAACACGATAACTCAAAAACGCAACGAGCTAGATGAATGAAAATTCTATAATGTATATAATATATGAATTTTAATTTACTGCAAAGTCCTTCAGATTGCCAGATAAGTAAATATTACACATTCAATATTTTCAGAACTTTACTAACGGTTAATCGATTGGTTTAATTAAATTTTGGTTCAGCACGTGTGGCAGCAGCTGATAGTGTATTTGAGAAAAAATTATTTCAAGATCTCTTAATAATTATAGTAATCAGGAATGAATTAAAAATAATTAAAATTCTCATTTTTTGTGCACTAATACAAGTAAATTATTA
Organism: Araneus ventricosus; assembly: GCA_013235015.1. Lineage (NCBI taxonomy): Eukaryota > Metazoa > Arthropoda > Arachnida > Araneae > Araneidae > Araneus > Araneus ventricosus. The sequence goes on from BGPR01005057.1 coordinate 48,718, forward strand.
AAATTGGTTTTTGTTAAATTTATCATTTCTTCTTATTTCTGTTATATCATGTACGAAACAAGAACGAGAAAAAACTACCTTCGGGAAAATAAACTGCCATTTTCAGGGCACATTTCTTAATGGGATATATGAAAGATGATGGGAAATTATTTAACTACCTGACTACTCAAATGATTTAATTACGTAACTATTCAAACTATTTAACTACGTAACTATTCAAATGTTTTAACTATGTAACTATTCAAATGATTTAACTGCGTAACTATTCAAATGATTGAACTACCTAACTACTTCCAACTGAACAAATTATCCAATCTATACGTTGCTTAACTGGAAGCATTGCCAAGCAATGACATGATGATTAGTAAACAGCGTCTAATCTTAAGTATGCTATTAAATCATTTAAAAGAAATAAGAAACTTAAGCTTTAACTTGAAAATAATGTGTTTTGTGACACCATGTACCAATTTTCTGATTAAAATAACATAGGAAACGATTTCAAAAAGTGTGTATCTTTGTTTATAATTGCCAATAATTGCTAGCTGTGTGTCATTGACAAATTAAACAATTAGTGTGATTCATATTTGCATTGCTATTATGTAAGACTGAAAAAAAATTAATAAATCGGCGATATCACGGATGAAACAGTTTTTGCAGACGATAAAATGACTGAAGCGATTAGTTTTACACATAAAAGTGATCATTCTCGACGTAACCTGCTATTATTATTTCATCACAAACGATCGTGATCCCTATGAACAAATAAACATTAGAAGATTGTCATTTTATATAAAAAAAGTTATTTATGTTGATTTAATGGCAACATTTTTTTAGAATGAATTTACTTTGTATTTCGTAACGAAAAATCGTTTCGCTTCATTACTTACTGAATTAATTGCACAAGCGTTCTTTTTATTAATGGAGGAGAAAATCCATTCCTTTTCAAGTCTTGACTTCTTCAATAACTTAATAACTTACCCTCTTTCTTAGGACGTCTTATATACTTTTAAAAATAATCAAAAGTTTTATTTTCCAAAGATTTCAACCGGATAAACAATTAGGAAGAACTTGATGCAATCGATGAACGAAAAGGTTGACAGAAATCTAAAACGTTTCTGAAATCTGATGGTCTAGAAAAACAATTAATGGATATTCTGTTTTGAATAATAAGAATGCAAAAATGCGGTGGAAATAATTTATTTATGCGTAATATTTTTTCCCAGTTTTGGTATGGGATTGAAGTGAAAAAGTCATTTGAGTGTTGACAAATGTTAGCATAGGTTTTAAACATATTGCTTTAAGCTGTTATATGTTTAATTGCAGAAAACTGAGTAGCAGAATTCTAAGAATTATCAAAAGTAAACAAACGAGAGTTACCCATCGACTTTCTGATATGCTTCCACATTATGACGAGTTTTGTGTTTAACTTCGTCGTACATAGTGAGGAAAATCCAGCATGCATTTTCAAACAGTACCTCTTTTCATCGAATTTGAAACTGATCTACAAATTTAGTGTTCAGATCACATACTAAAATACGAGTTTCTAGTTTGTTGGAATTTGAAGACATCGCTTTCACATACATCAGTGGCGTAGTGACCGGGAGGCAAGGGGGGTATAGATGCTCCTGGCGGCATGGGGTCGAAACATTACTGCGCTTATGCCATTTTTAAATCAAAATATGGGTGGGCCTAAAAATAATGCCATACCCCTGGTGCCATTTACGCTTACTAAGCCACTGATAACGACTGGCATAAAAAAAAAAAAAACGTATTATTTTCCTGGAACCACTTTCTCTTGCTACGGTACTTGGCATGGTGACAAAATGTCAATGCGTTTATACATTTTTTAAATTCAAATACGATGAGGGCGAAAAAATACCATGCTCCGGGCGTCGTTTACACAAAGTAAGTCACTGATTATGAAGGGGGCGAAAAAATCACGTTATGACCAGGACGTCACTTACCCTCGCTACGCCACTGATAGTCAACCCAATGGTGGATTTGTTTCATAATGTGACGCACATCTACAATTCTGAAGAAAAAACCATATGCCAAATTTTATTCAAATAGATCATTGCGTTTTTGTGTTATCGTGTTTATATATACATACGGATAGTCAGACACACATAATTTCAAAACAGGTTGTTCTTTGTGTGTGTGTGTGGGAGGAAAATGAGTGAGTTTTAAATGATGAGATTCATCAAAATCAGGAGGTAAAATGTTTCGACGATTGAACAACTTTATATTCGTGTATTTCGTATACAAATAAAGTGAAAAAAAGTTAGGCGTTACTTGTACAGTTTGATAATATCATAATGTTTGCAAGGAATACGTTGTGAGGATCTTTTGCTTTGTCACAATCATACTAAAATTAAATTTACAAGATATTTTACATTTTAAAGAGGAAATAATCGACCGAAAATTCTTTAATTATATTCAAATTTAGTTTAGTTATATTAATGACCCGCTTCGAAGCAACACGAATGCTATTTTTGGACGGACCTCGTAATTTTGAACCGCAGTCAGATGACGAGAACGACACCTGAAAAGGCACCCCCTCTCCAAACTTCCGCACCACACCATTAGCTACATTCCAAAGTAGGAAAATTTTTCTTATTGATTATTTTACTCGAATTTTTTAACAATTATATGAACATTCTAAATTGCTACGGGGATCACTGAATTTTTTTAAAGCTATCCTACCGACTTCAAATTCAAACTTTCATTGTTTTATTTGACAAGCCAAAAAAGAATAACATCGCCCATTATGTTTGGTATAACCTTGACAAAACTAAGGCGTGACAAGCCATTCCTCTTTCTATCTAGCGCTAGACTTGGTGAAAAATGTACTTTCTACTTCCAGCATTAACCTATTTCACGCATGTCTCGTAAATCTGCCTTATCGCGTTATTTTATTGTTCGCGCACTTTTAGAAATTGTAATTGCTATGCATCAAGAATGGTATCTTTGGCTAAATAAGTCACGGTTAAATGTTAAAATAACTAGCTGTTAACTTATAACATAGAAAAGGCGTGTTATTTACGTCGTTAAGTTCTGATAACATTATTCATATTTTAAATGTTTATTTAGTTGGAAAATTTATCAATGAAGATGAAAATATAGCACAAGATGTTTGTAACAAACATTTAAAAGTCACAAAAGAGTTGAAACGTTTTTATGTCATTTTGTATTAAACACATGCGCAGAGACGTATATAAAATTTATATGTATAAATTTTGACTTCACATGCAGAAGTGGAAAATTCGTATCTTTTCACTTTTATATGTAATGGTTTTTAAAGTTATATTTAAGAAGCGTCAAACATTCAAAACCAAATTACACTATTTTGTATGGTTAAATATCTTTAACACGCATGATCCTGACATGAGCATATTTGAAACATTACCAGTTTTGCCATTTTCAAGTAATTTTTTTAAAAAATTATTATTGGTAAATAGTTTAATTTACATACATTTTTCACTGGAAGAAATTTTTTTTTGAGTAATGAAATTTTAATAAACAATTGATGTTTTTAATTAATTTTAATAAAAATTTAAAATTCAAATGTAAGTTACATATATTATTCTTTAAATATTTATAAATTTACACAGCTTTCACTGAAATAAAAAAATAATGCAGTCTCAGGTAAAAAAAAAGAAATTTCAAAATTTTGACTTTTTTAAAAATTAAAAACCGTCCTCACGGTGGTGTGATGCGGAAGTTTCGAGAGTGCCGTCCTCGTCATCTGACCGCGGTTCAAAATTACAAAGTGGGTCCCAAAATTCCCTGTTGCTTGAAAAAGGGACTTTAATATAGAACCATTATGGCTACTGAAAGGTTGAATGGGTATAAAAACTTCACCTTTATTAAGAATCGCAAAAAAAAAAAAAAAAAAACAGAGAGGCTATTTAAAGCGCCTACTATACACAGATGAAAAGAATGTATTCTATGCACAATGAAAATAAAAATACGCAAACAGTGTAAACAAGAAAGTACATGAACTCTGAATGGTTTTTACACAGAAAAAAGAGCGATAAATTTTAAAAAAAATAACATAAATGACAATTTTAAAAACAAAGGGAAAAATAAGAAGAAAGTTAATATGATTAAGATAATGCTAAACATAATTGGACGATATAAAGAAGCGAGAAACAAAAGATCAAATAATTATTTAAAAAAATAAAATTTTTAATAGACCACGTTTTTAAAACGGACTAAGAAGTATAAAATAATTTCTTCTAGCCCCATACAGATTTATAACCCCATACAGAATTAAAACGGAAAACGTGGGGCGCATGTAATAGATAATTGATGCATAAATAGTTTATTTCAGTCACTAACAATTTTATTGCAATGGAAATGATATGAACTGTTATGTGAGTTTTCTCAACGACAGCTACTCCTTACTATTAAATATTGCATGTGCCCCACGTTTTTCGTTTTAAATCTGTATGGGGTTATAAATCTGTATGGGGCCGTTCAAATATTACGTAAGCACCCAAGGGGGGGAGGGGGTATGAGATTTGCTTATTTTTGCTGACAAGGGGGGAGGGAGAGTATGAGCGATGCTTACGTAAGACATTGAAATCACTTTATTTCCGAAAATCTCTCGTAACTTGCACAAATAATTTAATTTAATCCGTTTTAAAAACGTGGTCTATTAAAATTTTTATTTTTTTAAATAATTATTTTTTGCTTTTTAGTCTTCTGTGTGTGAAATTTTGTAATCGATTTTAAACATCTTAATGAGATTATGACGGAGACATGTGGCAAATTTCAGGTTTATTTCAGTTTCTCTTCACCTGATCATAAATAGAAAATTGTTATTTTCCTGAAAAATTAAGTTGTGTGACGCAGAGACCTTTGAGATATAATGAAAAACGTACTGCGCATGCGCAAAGATATGGCTAAAATATGGGGTGCTTCGATGGTCCCATGGGCCATCCTTATACCCAAGAACCAAGTGTGTAATGTTAATAGTTTTCGAGATATAATGAAAAACGTCCTGCGCATGCTCAAAGATATGGCTAAAATATGGGGGTGCTTCGATGATCCCATGGGTCATCCATATACCAAAAACCAAATCTGTAATGTTAATAGTTTTCGAGATATAATGAAAAACGTACTGCGGATGCGTCATGCAAAATATGAAATGACAGACAGACAGACAGACAAGAAAGCGAATTAATAATGCATTGTCATCTAGTTCTGAACTATGTTTAAAGTTTCAAGTCTCCAGCTCATAGGGAAGTTAGTTTAAAATCGATTGCAAAATTTGTACCGAACAGACAGACAGACAAGAAAGCGAGTTAATAAAAATGTGGTAAAAACAAAACAATAATTGATCGCAAATAAAATGCACAAAAACAACATCTAATATTTGAAAGAAAAAAAACTCATGCGAAACTTTAAATTTTTGACATTCAATGATAAAAATAAAATAATAGTGAAAGCTGTTCAGTTCTTAGTTATGTATCTTACGTCCGGGTGCATGAAAAAATACACGAAACTGTTGAGATTGTTCACGGTCACAGTTCTAGCGTTTGAAAAAATAAACTAAATTAAATTAAAAGCTTATACAGAATATCATTTGAAAAAAGCTATTACATGTACCAAACTATTCTCAAATATTATGAAAGAAAAACACCTGAAAATTTAACAAGACAAAGTTCCAATTGCAACGAAATGGTTGTCTCTATGACCATCGTTATTGAGAGGGAAGAGGAAACATAGTTTCAGAATGGTATTTTAATAAATCAAGCGATATCATTTTTTTAGACCAGCCTGAACCCGAAATGTATTCAGTATTATTGTGCCTACCCGTAACGTTCGCTACGGAGCGCAGACTATCTTCATTTTTTATACTCATTTATTTGTGAAAAGAATAAAATACATTACAATCAAAATGAGTAAAAATATAGATCTTGGTTTTATTCAGAGATTTGTGTAAAGAAAAAAATCAACGGGGGGCTGTCTCTGTGAAACGGCCGCTGGGTTTGAGAGGTATAGACTTGCTTACATCACGCAACTGTGACTTGCTGTGACTAAAGTAGCTGTATGTGACTATTAACTCTATAGCCTATAGTGACTATTAGTCTAGTGTGACTATATGTCTCAATCTATGTAAAATTCTTCGCTATTTTCAGCAACTTTGCAACTCGACTGTAACTAAACCGTAATTACAAATTCTAAAATTATTTTTGAAATCTTTAATGTCTCCCTTTCTCTGTTAAATGAAACTAAAACCAACTTTCTATGATATTTGGTTGCGGAGCTATAAGCGCTTAACTTTAGCACGAAATTCGACGTAATTCAACAATTCTCGAGTAATATTTCGCTCGATCGATGAATGAATTGCCTTAGTCTGCGTGCGCGCGCATCAGTCGCTGTGACGTCACCAAAATGTTTCGTGATTTTCACCAATTTTGCAGCTCGATTGTGACTAAATCGTGATTCCAAATTCTAAAATTCTTTTTGCAATCTTCAATGGCTACCTTTCTCTGTTAAATGAAACTAAATCCAACTCTCTATGTTATTTGGTTGCGGAGCTATAAACGTTTAACTTTAGCGAGAAAAGCGTCATAATTTTTTCCTTTCCCGACACATCATTATACCACTATGGAGAGACGTAAGTCTACGTCAAAATCCTTTCAGAGAGTTTATTCAAAACATGTATCTTTCACGAAAATATTTAGACTATATTCCCTCGTGTCAAATCATGTTTACATATTAAACAACAAATGTGCCTCGCAAATTTAAGTGGAATTGAATGCTCATCTTCTAGGAAGAAAACGCATGTGAAGATAGTTTGATATTAGATGACATGCAGAGTTATGCTTGTAATATGAGTGTGAAGTCGCTTGAATTAACTCTACTGTCGTCAAACTAACATTTTACAATTTTATATGAATAAAAGTTTCTCATTTTGCTCTAGATCTGATTCAATTTTGGAATTTTTTTGATTTATTTTTACGATTCGATTTTACGATTTTAAACATACATGGTCTTAAATTTCTAGTTTGTGCGATGATGAGGATTCAGAAATTGACTCACTGCTGAAAAAAATTGATGAACACAGATTGAAACCATTGCTTGTAAATAAATGTATTGGTCAAAAACTTTTCGAGTAAACAAGCAATTTTTATTTTTAAAAAGTATATGGAATTTAAAATATAATTGGTTTAAAAGATATAACAACTTTTAAGTGCTATCACACATACGGGCGATCTTTAATCTTTTACAATTTTCCACTTTATCTTAGATATATATCTTATATATCCGTATTGAATTCATTCTGTTAAAGTTACGTGAGATGAAGCATAATATCCATATTTTAATTTTCGTTGCTTGAAACTTCTAAAATTTCAATATTAAATGAATTTTAAATTGCATATATTTCAATAAAGTACTAATTTTATTGTTTAGAAGTCTTGAAAACGTTTTCTGTTCAGTATTTTGATTAATTTTAAAAAATAGTCATCTGGTTTTAATTGATCCAAAAATATTCATACCTGAAAATGGCATAAAATATAAGAAGCTCAAACAACACTTCACTTTTTTTATCACATACATCACATAAAAATAATTTTATGTAACTTCTAGTAACATTGAAATGGTGGAAGGTCGTAAAAATTTATTGTGCAATATTCTATTATCACAAGCTTTTATTTGACTTCACTTGTTTCATTTTCGTAACGATGGAAGCCTTTATTCGGTTTTTCATTCTTTTCCTGATGTGCCAATACAATATTTTAATATCTTCAGGATTTAATTACAAATTAATAGCATAATTATGTTCAGTTTTGATTGACTTCGAGAGGAACCATTTGGTAGTGAATTTGAGAAAAAAGTATTGCCAGTCTCCATAATAATTCCATTAATAAATCATGAAATATATTGAAGACTAAAAAGTAGAAAATAATAAAAATAGACAATTTAATTTCTAGTACGGGCGACAAAAAACATTAAGAAAGAGAGAAGATTATTTAGTGCCATGTGAAAATTCAGAATTTAAGTACTCATATTTTCATCATTACTACGAATGATGAAAGAATTCGATAGATTCGGTTTTCGTATACAGTATTCTGATTGCTGTGGTATTTGAACAATACAAAACAATTATATCGTGATTAACTCATGCAAGCATTGTCTAACTTTAAAAATGAGAATTGCTCAAAATACCATAACAATCAGAATACTGTATACAAAAAGTAAATACACCGAATCCTTTCATCATCCAGATTAATGACGAAAGCACGAAGACTTATTCGAATATTTGAGATATGTGAACCGTTTCTTTCAACTTATATTTTGAGAAGATTTATACGTATTGACTAAAACAATAGAAGATAAAGTTCCTTTTGTTGCTTATTTCACAAGAGATCAGAATACTTCTTTGAAATTTTCTGTTAAGTCATGACTTACAAGTTTACTTCTTTTTCTTTCGCTGTATTGTTATTTGATGTAAAATAAAGTGCCAAAAGATGTTTTCTCAGATCTTTGTACGCAAAGCTTCTCTTTCTCTCCGAATGGTGAAGTAAAATGTCCTAGTTATTTTTTTATTGATTCTCTTACATTTACCAGAATAAATCTTTTTTAGTGGAAAGTAAAATAGATTCTTCTTGATTTCTTTACTTTTTTTATTTTTACTTCTTTTTTATCTTTAAAATATATTTGTATTTAAAATTATGTTTTCAAGATGGAATTGTCTCGAGAGCCTCTCGTGTTAAATTATTTATTCTTTGCGCCTGGCAACACCAAAGATATTTCGAATTGTTTTGGAATTTGAAATGTCTTTGTATGTTTTCTTTCTTCGAATCCGATCGGCAATAATTTAGCCCGTCTTTTGATGGCAATTTTCATCTCTTTTTTGATTACGGATTGAAAAGAAATTTGGAATAAATAGGGGATAATAGCCTTTGTTGCTGAAAATCTCCAAAAAAACCCAATAAAACTCAAACTTTCTTTCTTCTTTATGTTCTTTTATCCTCGACTTAATTAAAATTAAGTTAACAAATTAATTTATTATTGCGTGGTTTTTCATCCATGACTTCAATTATTTTCCTCTCAGTTTATTGTAAGATTTATTCATCATTCTTTTGCAATTGACTTCACAACTGTATTACGCATTCCAATTCTATTCATTAAATTTAAACTAAAAAGAATTTTAATATCTTAAGATGACTACTAATAGTTAGAGAGTAAAAGGAACCAGTTTCTTTATTTACTCTTGTGCTACAAATTTCAAAAATATAGTTTCAAAACAGTTTTCTTGCTACAAATTTGACAAAAAGTGAATTGTTAAAAAATAAACCAACATTTATAAATGTAGGTTTATAAATGTTGGCAATGGTGGAGATGGATAAATCGTTTTTTAAGTATTTCGTAAATTTTTCCGACAGGAATATTGAGATTTTTCTGCTAACAAGGTTTACGGGGCATGATCCGTAAAATATCCGACAGAATTGTTTAGAGAAGAAAAATGCATTTATAATTTATCAAACAATGCGAAATAATTTAGAGTTGGGGAAAGAAGTATGACAAAATCATTTATAACCCCATTTTAATGATCTGCTCATAAACAATAGAAGAAGTGTCCGTGCTCCTATTATTTTTTAACTATCTAGAACAGAAATCACTGAACTTACAGCTACCAAATTCGCATAGATTAGTTTCGATCCTAAGCAATATTTTTGCATTTTACTAAGTTTTTTTGTCGATAATCTAAAAAATCACTAAACGAAGAAAGCTGATAAAATTATTTGTTCATTGTTAATGCACTGATTCACAGACTGAATTCCAGTATATGTGTTCTCTAATTTTCAGGTCTTTTGGGAAAATATTATTTAAAAAGATTTTTGTAATTGTACCTCTTGATTCTCTTAATTGGGTGCAAACGATATCGCTGTTTCAGAAATTTATCTCTCTTTACTTTCTCGTATACGAAGTATACAAAGAGAAAGTATTGTAATCGTCAAAAAATTCGAACTCGAGATTTTGACGAATCTCCACGTTTTAGACCTCCCTGAGTCCGAAAAACACAATTTTGGAATTATGTCTGTGTCTGTCTGTCTGTGAACACGATAACTCGAAAACTATTAGAGCTACGGGGATGAAATTTGGTATGTGATCTTTAAACGTAATTTGTAGGTTTCTATCAAATTTTGGACAAAATCCGTCAAAGGTAAGTCTGTCTGTATGTATGTTCGAGGTCATGCGAACGCTATAACTCAAAAACTTGAAAAGCCAGATGGATAAAATTTTATACACAGTTTTATCGTCATGAATGTAGGTCCGTATAAAATTTTGGGCCAAATCCAAATTTGGTTAACTGTCTGTCGGTCCGTATAATTTACGTTTGAAGAGAATCCGTTATCTCCACACGCATGCGTACCGGAAGAACGGAGAGGAATTTCATTACGGAGTAGCGAATTACGTCAGTTTGTCCTTGAGCCGGTAAGAGAGGAAAATCGTTACTCATCTCTTTGAATTTCATTCTTTGCCTAGATATTTTTCAATCACTATAATGAAAAACTTCTGATAGTCATTGCATTCTGGGTAACAATAGGTTCGAATTTTTTTAGCCATGCGGGGGAAGGGGAAACGGCACCTTTTTGGGGAAGTATACGAGAAAGTTTAGGGGAGAACACTCCCGCTGGTTTTCATAGTAGTAGTTTAGGAAGTTTCTATTAATTTATCATTGTACAATGTTTCGAAAGAAAATAATTTGTTGGAATTACATTTAAAATGCCAGAATGAAAGCAATCAATTGGTAATAAGTTTGGCGTCTTAACTACTTCATAAAATCTGAATTTTTGTCATTGAATTGATATATTGTTTATTTCGCTTAAATACAATCGCGAATTGTGTTTATTATTTACTAGCCGCCTTCGGCGACCAGCTGGTTCGCCCGTTTAAATTAGTTTTGATTTTCGTATTTATTTTATTATAGCATGACCCGTCGCAGTTTCAGCCACGAAAACTCAACAAAGATGAATAAAAACCTGAATATTTTATTATATTTGTCAGATAGTAAAATATTTAAAGACGTAAAATTTAAAATGCCAGCGATACAATTCTGTATGATGCATCGCAGCTAACGAAACTTACAAACTGAGTTTCAAATAACTTTCATTCAATTCATCTATCTCTCATCGGTAGAATGATTAACGCTGAAAATGGTCGCGAAAGCCGAACATGCTGGAGGCCCGTGTGAACCAGTGGGTGCAAAAAGTGAGGCGGCAAAAAAGTTCATAGACATCTAAAATACTCGGGAGTATGAGAGTTAGACAATAAAATTTAAAAATTAGTTAGTTTTCCCGAACACCGTCGCCTTTTTGTAATTCCTAGTTTCAAGCTGTAATTTCTAGTTTCTTATATCAAATTTGATGAGTTATCACTTGTGGAAATTCAAGTTTGGCGGCAGTACTGTACTCTTTAGCCTAACCAAAATTTTAATAAAAAATTACCTGTAATGCAATATAAAAAAAATTGAAAGCGTTCTCATGCCAAATAATTTTAAAATGGCAGGAAAGCATGGGATTAAATGCTTGAAGAAAGGGCGAAAATCATTTCAGTGTACCTCACACACAATAAAAACAAACAAACCTGAAATCAAATATCTGTTGCCACGCTTTATAAAAATATTACTTTGAAGCAGGTGCGATAAAATATTTCAGAAACGCAATGAATACTAAAGTGAAAATTCTGCTTTGGAATTAATTTCCCAAGAAAACAATTTATACTATCACAACCGTAACAATTGCAAAAGCGCGTGAATAAAATATTTACTGAAATAATGAGATGTTTTGAATTTTATTTACAACAAAAAAACATTGTTACAATTCATGTTTTAAAACATTTTGAAACATTATTTAAAATTGAACAAAATGTCGCATGGAAATAAGATCGGTGTCATTGAAAAGCTAATTTTTTTAATTTTTAAGATGATGTAAAAATGAGATTTTTTGCGATAATAGGATCCGAAGTTATTCCGGAAAAACGTTAAAATTTAAAGTAATTTTTAAATAATTTAAATTCTAATTAAAATTTCGATAGAGAGCACCTACTCCCCAAGAAGCAACCGCCTGCCGAATTTCAAGTTTCTAGTCCCAGTGGTTTGGGAGATTTCGTGATGAGTGAGTCATGGTATTTGCCTTTTATATATAAAGATTAAAGCAATTGTCTCGTTTTCTTTGATGCAGAATTTATAGATGGTCGAAACAATCAGTTAAACTGTTTTATCTTATGATGTTCATAAATCTATGAGTTTTTGATATACCATTCGACTCATTTTTTTCCTTGTCCATTTTATTCTACAGTGAAAAACTTTTGGATTAAATCTATTTTCCATTACATTTTGTGGTGAAAAAATTATCAGGAGACAGAAAATCACGACGTAACACAACTAACAAAATTTAACAACCTAGTTGATTAGTGACTTACTCAGCGTGATACTCATGAAACACTTTTCTTCTTTATGCAGCTTTAATCCGGTTTTATTTTCTCGTGTACGAAATATGCATGAGACAAGTGCTGTGATCACCAAAAAGTTCGGACTTAAGATTTTGATGCGTATAGATGTTTTAGATCAGCCTGGGACTGAAAATTCATTTTTGGAATTATGTCTGCCTATAAATTATTTTTTAAACGCATTATACCTCACCTTCAGAAATATGTTTAGCATAATTTTACTCAGAATTTATCCAATTTTATATAATATTGCTGGAATTTTAAATTGTATTATGTTCTAAAATTATATCAAAAATTTTCAAATTGGAGCAGTTTTTGTATTTCCAGCGCGATCTGAATCGCATTAGATTGAATGATTCATTTTATCATAACTTTAATTTCCAACTTTTTTACTGGTACATTTCCAGTTGGAATTGAGATGATCTTTGATTAAATGATGAACCTGGATATTTATTAAGTTCATTTCTTTCTCTTTATTACGTATTTTTTCTAGTTTAATAGGGTTCACTAAACCCTCTCTAGTCTTATTTATATGCGCAATTGCGTGCAAAGAAAATATTCAATACGTTTTTATGTTCTCGCTTACGAAATATACAAATGGAAAGAATTTTAATATTCAAAATCAATTTCTGTATAGTGAAAGTGCAAGAGTGCGGTAAATGGTTATTGAATGAAACTAAATTATTATTTTTAACTAGAAAATCACCCGTCATGGTATGACGAGTGCAAATTGCCTCTTCAATAGAGAGATTTCCCTTCAAATTTGGCGTGTTTAAATAGATATTTATGCGAGAGAAATGTTTAATATTGATTGAAAACAAATAAAATAAACAAATATATTATGACAGGGAAAATTTTTTATTTACATATTCTTAACATATTTCTTTATTTAAAAAGCCTCTTGGTGAACAACATTCATTGAGAAGTATTTTTCGTTGTTTAACACTTTTCCTTGTACTTCAGATGTCTTTGAGTAAATTTTAACGTTGCCAAAAAATATTATCAAATTATAACATCACGATTGCACTAAATAATTAGATGCATCGTGGCGTCAAAACTATATCACACGCATGATACACCACTGATGTAATTTACTACTTTCTATTAAAAAACGGAAATTAATTTGAAATATAGGATTAATATAATTTAAAATCTTTCGGGAACTATTGATCATATCGATATAAATTTTACATCAATGGATAGAAAATTTTATTTCACTATATTAGAGCTATTAAATTTCAAATTAGAACGACAATTACTTTTTTAAATTTAAAAACGTCTCGCGGTGCTATGGCGCGAGTTTTATTGTTGGTGACGTTAGAGCGTTACCGGAGGATCTGGGCTATTATATTAGTGATAATAGTTCATTGCTAAATATTCTATTATTTTCTTTAAAAAATATTTGAAAGACTAATGTTCTTATTTGTCCGAGGGAGGATTTTTTGCGGATATAATATTTTTTCTTTATTTAAAACTATTTTTTCTTTGCAATTTTACAATTGTAATTGATAAACATTAGACCACTTCATTTTTATTAAATGTAATGTTTTGTATTCTATAATCATTGAAAGCATACAGTGTTTATTCAATGTTTCTTGCTAGGAAAAATTCAAATGAAATTACAGAAACCAAAATTTTTCCTTCGATGCTTAGAAGTATTCAGCAGGAAAATTCCAGCAAAATAAGCCTTTGAAACAAATTCCATTTTTTCCCAACTACGTTAGGAAGCATGTAAAATGAAACGATTACTTTTTAGATCGTTTGCTACTTTTAAACTTAAATTTAGGTCAAATTATATTTATAAAAGTGATTTTGTTGAAGTCTTCTTCGAAACGAAACTGACAATATTTCCAGTTTTCTTCAAACATTAAACATTTGACCTTTCTGTTATCTAATTAGTGCATTTCCTCAAGACCTTCAGATTTCTATTTAAAGATCAAGGAAGCTTTAGCTAATGCTTAGGAATACCAAACGAAATCGGCCCTCCGTTTTACGAAAAACGTATAAAAAACATTGAACTCGATTTCTGGTAAGGTACCAAGAGTTTTAAAAGATTTCAAACAGTTTTTGAATAGTGTGAAATATTATGAAGTGAAATGAAATATTACTTTTTTTTACCTGATGTAGAAAACTGAAAGGTATTTTAAACAGGAACGCAAATGAAAGAAATTAAAAATTATGGAACTTAATCGTCGCTTAACAACCGTTACTATGTTTAAAAAATTCTTAGCTTATGAACATCATGAGTTCTTTATTCTATATAGTCGTAAGATAACTTTAGATGTTCATTGAATAATTTTCCGTCCAAAAGTTGTTCTTTGTAGTCTTTGTTCTGGTGTTCAATGTTCAATGGTTCTGTGTTCTCTCTTCTGTCAAACTCTAAATTTGTATACTTTTCATCAAAGAAATTTCTTCTAGTTTTCTCGAAAGATACTCCTTTTTGCTGCAAGAATTGAAATATGCACAAATATGTAAGTGGACTTAGTTTTGTATTTAGGAAAGAACTACTATTTTATGAATTTCGAATTCACCATCGTACATATAAGTGTCTAGAATTTGCCGTCCAAACTCGGCCCAATTTAATCCATCGCACCGCAGACTGCTCACACTGGAGCAATTCAATTATAGAAAAAATAGCGTTAGAAATCTTTTCTTTATCTCTCTTTGCCTTTCGCTCTTTATCGCTAGCAGCTATGTCTCAAAATACTTGTTTTGGAATCGGCTTCTTATTTACCAGTTACATCCAAATAGTCTTTAATAGTTTTAATTCTAAAACTGAAATAAATTAATTGTCCACATTAAGATTCATTTTGGCTTAATGAACGAATAGTTGTCTAAGAGTTATGTTTAAAAAGTTCTTAACATTTTTAACGTAACTTGTCAATAATCTTAATTTCATGTCAATAATCATGGAAAACGTCATTAGCCATCAGAATATATTTCGAAATTTGGTTGAAATATATTTGTTATTGTGTTGAATTGTTGGTTATTGGAAGCATCACGAAGCCTTTATGTTGCTTGTTTACTACGTGCAAACAAATTTTGCATTCTTTAATAGTACCATGGTCTGAGATAAGTTTTATCGTGGTGACAGTTATAATTATCAAAATTTACCAAAGATATTAACTATAAGTTAATAAGTAAAAAATATCAATTAAAAGTTAATTAAAAACTATTAGTATTATATAGAATGGCGATATGCAGCTATTTCTAATATAATACAGAAACAAATAATAGAAATATAAATCAAAATGTAAAAATTATAAATAAAAAACGGAAGAAGAACGATGACAATACACCTTTTTGCGTGCTCAACGCAACAGCATCAACAAAAGAATTACAACAATTCATATTTAAAACACATAAAACAGATAAAACACATAAAATAGAATTTAGAATGTAAAAGAGATTATTCAAAATGGAAGGAATGGAAAAGAACCCGAATGACCAACTTCTTCGAAGGCCATTAGCCATAGGAGTTCTAAAATGGACAAAATTTTTTGTCAGGGTAAGATTATAAATCAATAGTATACCCTTTGTGGCCTGTCATCGTTTTTTGTTTAAATCTTCTGTTTCTTATTTATAATTTTTACATTTTAATTTTAATTTTTATTATTTATCGTGGTGAGATATTTTTAGTTACGGCTCCAGAGCATAGAGGGGACACAAAAGCTATTGAAATAGTAGATGAAGTATGTATATAATACATTTTCACTGAGAAAGAGATTTTTGCATAGTAGGCTAGGTTAGCTTTTCAAATTATTTGTGGACACGCATATGTTCCGTTCAGTATCGTTTGCCTCTTCAAAATATTTTTTGAACAACATTATTCGCCTATATCTAAGCACTAAAGAAAATATGCGATGCATTTAGATAAAGTAATCCAATCTTACATCTAATCGGTCTTCATTTTTCAACATTTCTGAATTAAAGTTGTTAGATTTTGGCGTTTAGATAGTGTGCTGGATGTGCGGTTGCAATAAAATGATGATTTAAGTTATATACATTTAATTTACATTATTTACACTACTTATTTACATGACGAAAGCTTATGCGAACAACATCGCATCGCGCGGATACAATCTGGAATAATAACAATGTTGCCAGATACAAAAGATACATTTTACATTTCAATAATAAATGAGTGGCTTGACGCTAGCGCCGCCACACCATCCCCCTTCCTGGGGAAAAAAATGGATCTATAATTTTTAAGACACAAAATCTCGATACTTAACCGGGAAATGGACTCGCCGGCCAGTACGTGTATGTATAGGTGATTTTTCAGGCAAAGGCATAGCTGATTTTTCAGGCTCCTTTGCTGAAGGAGTGGGAGATGGTGTGTCGACTCCAGGAGAGTCAAGTTTACTTTCAGAAGAGTTAACATTGTCCAACAAAAGATGAGCTGGCTTAAGTCTATCAATAGTCACAGTCACTTTTTTGTTATCCTTGAGGATGATAAAATTTTTATTTGTTCGTGACAGAACTTTATAAGGTCCTGTATAAGGTTGCGCCAAGGAAGTATGAACAGCATCCACACGCAGAAAGACATGGGAACACACACTGAGATCTCTGTATACAAAAGTAGGTTTTGCAGAATGGTTAGATGTTGGAGTTGCTCGCAACTGCTGAATATGGGTTTTTAGTTTCTTTATGAAACCATTGTCTGCAGCCTGTGGTTGCTGTTGGACGAAAAATTGACTTGGTAGGCAAAGATTTTCGCCATACACCATTTCAGCAGGGGAGCACTGGAGATCTTCTTTGAAGACGGTGCGAAGACCAAGCAGAACAGCAGGCAATGCCGACACCCAATGAACGGATGTGCGGCACATGATGGCTGCTTTCAAGGTTCGGTGCCATCTCTCAATTGCGCCGTTTGCCTGTGGATGGTAGGCGGCTGTGTGTGAGAGACGTATTCCAAAGGTTTTCGCCAGGGAGTGAAATACATCACTCGTAAATTGCGCACCTCTGTCCGTGGAGATCCGCTGAGGGACTCCGAAGCGGGAAATCCAGCCACTATACAGAGCTTGAGCCACTGTTTCCGCCCGGATATCAGTAAGTGGCATAGCCTCAGGCCACCTGGAGAACCTGTCAATGGCTGTAAGGCAATAGGAGTATCCTTGTGATATCCTTCAAATAATCTGAAAACTCGAAAACTATGTTCTCAATATCTCAATTGTTTCATACCAGAGAAAAAACTTAGATGGATATATTGAAATATTGCTTAGGGTTACTGTAAATCTGAAGAAAATATAACTAACCATCGTTTAGAAAAGTTCGTTCGTTTTTCATCGTCCAGAATTTCTTTTCAGATTAATGAAAATTTTGGATTCTTCTTTTTGCAGAGTACGATTTGCCGCCATCTTGTAACCTTAACAAGTACAAGTGGTGGATAAAATAACGGAAAAACCATAAAAATACAAAACGCTTTATTAATAAAGCATAGGTTCATCTTTAGAATGTATAATGACCTGAATGGTCGAAGAATTGCATTATACACTCCTGAATGGTGTTTAAAGGAATAATAAACCACTCCTTTAGAAGAAACCGTGAAAGTTTCCGTAGAGATGATGGAGGAGGATATGGGTACGGATTCTCTTTTCTAAAACAGATCATAGTGACTAAATAATATTGAGGTCAGGAGACTGGGACTGCCAAAGGAGATGAGTGACTTCATCTTCTCTGAACTATGTCTTGACAAGTTTAGGTGTATTGATTGGATAATTATGGGTTTGGAAAGCTGTAACTCCATACGAAAACAATGTTTGCACAATAATGTGTAACTGGTTAGCTAAAATGTCCCAATAGTCGCTCCCAGTGATGATAGGGCTTGCAGGAAACCAGGAGATAGCTGCCAAAATCATGACAGAACCGCCGCCATGCTTCACAGGCAGCAGTCCGAATCATACGTTTGTGAAAGTGTTCTACAGATACTTTCACAAGCGTATGATTCGGATTATGGGAAACAATGCAAATGGCAATTAATAGGACTATAACACTTTCTTCCGTGCCTCTTTTGACCAGGTTTTATGTTTCTGGCACCACCAGAGACGATGTTTAACGCACCAATCAGAAATGGCTTCGGAATTGTTACTCTGCCATGTTTTTTTGTTTGCGCAATTCTTTTCTGATTGTTTTTGGTGAAATGGGAATATTCAGATGTTGATTGATTTCTGCGGTCACTTTGGCTGCGGTCGTCTCCTTTTTGGTTCTCAAAATCTGCTTTACATTCGTCGATATCTTTCATTAAGGTTGATTTTCATGTGCAATTATGCTTATTTGCTGTTGTTTTCCGTTGCATATGCTGTGCAGTCATAACTTTTAATACTGTAGTTCGAGAAAGCCCATAATGTTCGCCATTGTGGATCCCGATGCTCCAAGCAGACAACAATTTGTCCTCTTTCAAAGTCTGTGATGTCTGACACTCTGCACTACAATAAAAATCCCGCAGCGATCACAGATTCCTAACAGGTTGCTGACAGTAGACTAAAATATCCATTTCTTGCATACAAATGAAAAGTTATGGTAACACTTGCGAGTCATTAATGCCTTTTTCAAGCACCATAGCTATTGAACACCAGATAGTGTTTCCATTATTTTGTCCACCCACCGTATGTGTTGACACCATTTTATGTTCTTAATTTAGCCAGAGAAAGCTTTTTTTTCTAGGTAAAAATGGAACATGCATGATATTTTCTTGTCTTCTGCTTTTTTTGGTATATTTCTCATGATTTTACCCAATTTGGTTTGAAATTAGGCATTTCCAGGTAAATCTGTGTTAAAAAGTGTAGAATGAAAGATAAAACTACTAACCGAAGAAGAAGCACAAAGGAGAAAGTAACAAATCAAACGGGATACTTCCAGCTCCGAATTCCGCCTGCGCAGTGGCACTGCGCAAGCTTTTCCTACCATGTTTTTGAGCTGAAAAGGTACTGTGGAAGTCGACAGTTCCCGTAACATTAGAAACAGAGTTTTAAACGTTTTCTCGCGCGTAAAATTTTTTCGCGTTCTAAAACTTTGAAAAGAAACATGGAAATAAAAGTTAATTAATGGTAAATAAAAATTTAATTGAAAAAAGTTTTTTTTTATAGTAATGGAATTTCTTGCAATCCAAAAGATTTTTTTGAGGATTTTTAGTTATAAATGCTGATGAAATACATAATAGAAATTTTTCGTGATGCAAATTTTTTCAAAATTTTCGTGAACCATAACATTCTGTACCTTTCTATTTCGGATCATGATTCATTATTCCAAATTAATATTAGATAAATTAAGATTTAGTTAAGAATATTGGTAAGTATATTCCCAATTTAAATTATCGCAATCCACCTTTAATAGAATAATGTAATTAATCATTTTTTTTCTTCTCTTGGCAATCCCCATTACTACATAATACACCAGAGTTTGAACTCAGCTTTTTAACGTTAAAAAAGAATAAAATATTTTCTGACGAACACAATATGAATCGGGATACGATTATATGCAGCTGTTTTGATTTCAATGGGTACAATTTTTTTAAATCGTCGTACAAGCATCAAGATTAATGATTTTGTGCTTTTGCTGAAAACAAAACAAGAATGGATTTCATTTTTAAGTAATTTTTAGTGATACTAATAAATAGTATTCTCTTACGCTTCCGTTTATATTAGTTATACTATAACATTTTTCTCGTTAATTAATAAGAAAATTATTTTATTTCTGTACAATACTGTCATTTTAATGTTAATTTTTTAAAATGTAGTAAGGAATACAGAAAACGAAACTGAAAAACAAATTTCGATCTTAAATTTTTTAATAAAGTTAATTTGTTAAAATACTTACCTATTTGAAGAAAAGTTATTATTAGTTATTCATTAAACATATAACTACTTAAAGTTAATGATAAAAGATGTAATTGGTTCAAATTTGCATTACTGCACAGTGAAGGATTAAAGATGCGCAGGAAGGACAGCACCCCCAAGATTACATAACACGAGCCGCCACTGTCCATAAGCATCTCAAATGTTAGATCCTTATTAGCACAAGATGCTCTACAATATTCATACGATAGCTATACGATGTTTTGCAGCATTCGGGATATCGTAGCAACATCGTGGGAATATCGTAAAATATCTTGTGCTAACAGAGATAGACTCATGGTTGAATCAATATACGACATCTTTCCAAAACAAAAGATGCCGTCTAATTAGACGGCAGACAAAACTGCACTGTTTGGGGGGGTTAAATACCTAATACCATTGAGAAATGAGTGATTTTCAAGACTTCTTTTCCATTTCAGGTTTTGCCCTTGGCCTTTGTCGCCATCATCAGCGCTGCTCCAGCCAAGGAGGCTGATGACCTTTCCGTAGCAGAAGGTCGCCACGTTCCTTCCTATGGCGCAGCCCCCTATGGTGGCCCTGTAGCTTACGCCCCACCTGCTGCTCCTAAATACGGCGCTGCAACCGTAACTTCCTACAACAGACGTGGATCTTACGCACAAGCCAGCGAATACTCCAAGCCCACCATCTACGGCAGCAGTTACGCACAACCCTCCATCAGATCATCATCTTACAGCGCCGGACCTTCTGCATATGGTCCAGCTAGCCATGGCTATGCCAGCCAGGAGTTGAGCTATCCTGCTCCTTCAGCTCCAGTTGCGTACGGTGGATACGGACCTCAGACCAATGCCTACTCTGCTCAGTCTCAGCATCTGTCTCAGGATCCTGCCTATGATCCCTCCAAGGATCCAGTCAGCCAATATGCTGCCTATATTCCAGTTAGGGAATACTCACCCAAGAGCCACTCTAATGGAAATGAGCTGAGCATCTACGGTTACAGGAAGTAAAACAAAATGGTGCAATTAAATTATTCTGTCAGCAAAAAAGGAAATGGTATAATACTAAGAAACTTGATTTTAAAGAATGATAACTTGATTCTAATCCATTCGGAGTCCTTTTTATATCGTTGTTAATCTTATTCAAAATTGTCGTTTGGAAGTTAATGTTAAATGTTTTCAAATGAAATCAACTTTAAAATCGTCTGAATAAAATTCAAAGTAAAAAAAAGTCAGAAAATAATTAAATAAAACTCAAAGAAATAAGGAAGATACATTAACTAATTTGAAGAAATGTTATTTATTATTTTTAAAATTGAAAGTAGTCAGGAAATCAGAAAGAAACAAAGACTTGTTAATTATGTTGAAACTGATTAATTATTTCAAATCACTGTACTCAGATGAAGGAAAAAAGAAAATATTTTTAATGTGTCGGTACCAATTATGCTTAATATCTAATAATGTTTTTATTCATTTTTTATATGAAAGTAAAACTCTTTCTTAATTTAATGTTCTTTCACATAAAACAAAAATCAAATTCCATTATATTTCTTATATGCGTTTGTTGGAATAAAAAAGTTTAAAAAAATTATAGAATGAATGATTTCATAAATTTATTAAAATTGATAGTTATTATACCATTTTGTTTTACACTGCCGAACTGTTGCTCTTTTCTTACTCAGTGCAGCTCTATTGTTTATTTATTTTCACAATAATAATAATAATACTTTTTAAATGGAAGTATATTTTGCTTTTTAAAGAAAATCTATAAAAATAATAAACTTCCTCCTGTATGCTACATTAAATTTCTGCCTATTATGTAAAATTTTCCGTACCATGAAGAAAAATTAGTTTCCATATTATTAATGATTATACAATAGTTATTGGAGAGCATCTGAGCATGCATTGTGTTTGAAAATTGTTTATTTTCATGTCTTTAATATTATTTATACTGTAAATATGGTGTCTCCATCCAGATATGTAATTCGTTTAAGTTATTACTGTAATTTACATTATAGCAATGAATAAAAGTTGTTGTAAAATGTATCTATTCTTTCTATGGATTTGACAATCCAACTATAGAATATAACTGATTTGAGGTTATAAAATGTGGAAACTTAATAACTGCGAGAAAAAGAAGCAAAGAAACATTTGTACTGGAAGAACAATAGAATAGTCCAGTGCTATCAATATCTTTTCTGATGCTGGACTTTCTAGCGATCAAAGTGGGGGTTTTACTCCGCTTTTCAGCTATTATATTATACTTCGAAAAGAACACTGTCACAACTCATACACAATCTTCTTTTCCTCGTATGCGAAGTATACAAAGATGAAGTATTGAAATCGTCAAAAAATTCGGCTTCGAGATATTGATGAGTCCCCACGTTTTAGACTTCCACGAGTCCGAAAAATAGTGGCGTAGCAACTGGTGGGGGGCAAGGGGGTATAAATGCCCTGGGCGCCAGTATTAGAGGGCTCCATAGAGTCAAAACATTACTGCTTTTATGTCACTTTTAAGGTTAAATATGATAAGGGATATAAAAATAATACCATTCTCCGGACGCCATTTATGCTTGCTAAGTCATTGATGACGACTGGGGTAAAAAAAAAACCCATTATTGTCCTGACACCACTTATCCTTATTTTGTCATTGACCGTGGTGACAAGATGTTAATGGGTTTATGTCACTTTTTAAAGCAAAATACGATGAGAAGGTGAAAAGATGACACGTCCCGGGAGCCGTTCACACAAGCTAAACCATTAATAATGGTTGGGGGCAATAAAATCATATTAATGATTATATTAAATATTATTAAAATGGCGCCACTTACCATCGCTACGCCATTGCCGAAAAAGTCATTTTTTAGCAAAATGTCTGCTTGTCTGTGAACATGATAACTGAAAAATGGAACAAGCTAAACAAATGAAATTCAGTATATGGTTTTAATTTCAAAAATGTAGATTTTTTTAAATCAAATTTTGAACAAAACTCATCTACAGGAAGTCTGCTTATCTCTCCGTCTGCATGTGGATAGGATGATTCAAAAGTGCAACGAGTTGGATCAGGGGTTCCCAACATTTATTCCTTTTGTGTACCCCTTGATTAATCTTTTTATTTTCACGTATCTCCTACTGTCATATCCTCTACCCCCAACATCCATCCGTCTACGCAAATATGTTTTTATCGATAATGTTAAGGTTAGCATGAGTTAGCTTAAAAATGAAATGTCTCGAATCAATAACACTTGCTGGACTGATTTTTTATTTTAAATGTTATTGCATTTTTACAATAGTATTAGTTCAAAGCCAAAAGAACCGAAATGAGTATTGTAATAATTTCGGACTAACTTATAAGGACGGCTACAAATTACACTCTGTACTAATCGACTTTTCGAGTGCTATAGTTATTAAGTAGCAAGTATTAACTTGGGGAAACAAAATTATGTTACTTTTAGAATTTCTTATGTTTTCTTGTTTCCGCCATTAACAACCTTGATTTCGCCTACCCTCAGGGGTATGCGTACCACAGGTTGCAGTGGCGGCTCATGAGCTCAGAAACGAGGAGGGCTGCTAAAAATGTTTATCAAGCTCATACAATTTTAAAAGCTACTTTATCTCTAAGTAGGCCACATATTTTAATTCCAAATCCACATGTGAAATTTCCTGCTTTTCAAACAAACTAAATAACCAGCATATGACATTTTCTATAAATTTCACTATCAAAACTTAAAGTGAATGTTGATGTGACGATTCCTCTGACGAAAAAAAAAAATAATAGTCGGAGCTCCACATATACACTTCCGTCCTTGTCCAGTTCACTCGATAACACTCTTTCAAAAATGAATATCAAATAACTCATATACAGAAAATTTATTTTTAAGCTTAAATACATTTTTTCTGAAATACTCTAAAAATTTGAAAGTTTTAGAAGAGTATTATTTGCTTGAATCTGTCGTCTCAACACGAACCGAAACTCATAAACATCCAATGAGATGCAACTTGTGAGAGAGTGAGGAAAAAAAGACAAATATATTAAAAGAGCATCTTTTTTTCGTTCAGTTGGGCTCCGTGCCAGCCAGAGCTGTTTTGACTTTCAGCCCATACTCGTTTAAGCTAAAGGAAGAAAGAGTTACTTTTTCACTCCGGATTTTCTGCTCAGTGAACGGATTTCGTAGGGGGGCAGATTATTTTGCAGCTCAGACCTGCGTCTCTCTTCGTTTGGATTCATTTTATGCCTTTTTTCAATTTGTTTACTACTTTTTTTGCATTTTCGTAAGTTATTGAACTCTGAGAGTGGAAAAGTAAGCAAATAAGATTCAAAACGAAAAATACAAGTTTAAAAAGTAATTTCAGGGGGTACTGTAGCTCTGCAACCCTAATGGACGATCCGCCTCTGACAGGTTGGGAACCTCCGAGTTAGATGGATGAAACTTGGCATATGGTTGAAAATGAATTGCAAATCTGTATCAAATTTTTGACTAAGTCTGTCCTCGAGTTGATTATCTGTTCGTCTCTGCATTTGCGCGTTTGTGAATTCAATAACTCAAAAAGAAAGCAACAAGCTAGACAACTGAAACATGACATGTGGCCCTGTCACCAAAATTGTGGATCTGTATAGTAAACCCGTACCAATCGGTCAAAAGTACGAGGTTTACTACAACCATGAAACAAGAAGAACGGTGTATTGTGTAAGTATACAAGAAAGTTGAGGGAAGAACACAACCGTTGGTTTTAGTTGAGTTTGACACCTGCAGTAATTAGTCCTGAAATGATGTCTTCCTGAATCATCAATGTTAGAAATCTATTTGCGACAGCTGCTGTTGGAGGTCATAAATGTCCGTTGCTTTTAATGCTTTAAATTCACTTATTGTGGATTCTACTTAAAACGGTAACATTTTTGCTTTGTGACAGAGTTCTTCTCAGGGTGCGATATGGCACCATAATGTTGTATTGAGTAGACAGTCGGTGGTGTCCACAAAAATTCGTGGGCGATAAATTTACAAAACATAACGACTTCAGGCTAGTGGGTCATCGGAGAACCGGTCAAGACAGACACTGGAAGTAAAACGAAGACCCGTTTTTAAAAATTAGTTATTTTAATTTTTTAAAAATGACTGGAGGCTGTCTTTTTCAAACAGCCGCTGATGTTAAAGGCGTTGAACTACTTTACTTGCATTTCCGATTTTTAATTTAACTATAATTTTTTATAATTTCTGTTGTTACCCTTTATCTCTAAAATAAGACATTAGTTATGTTTTTAACATATGTAGTTACAGTGATATAGAGGATCTCCCATACTTTGTGGCGTTTTGGCGTGTGAATCAAATTCCACCCTCAGACCCCAATGGTAGGAATATAGTCCTACGTTAAAAATAAAACAGTCGTGCCGTTAGAAAATAAATACAAATCAGACTGTGCTTCAAAAAGAAATTATAAACATCTTAATTCTTTTGTTGGTTTGGAAAAAAAGGAGTCGATTCTTGCTACTTCGCTGTCACGTGGCACAAGTAATTGCACATTTTGCCAGATGCATAATGGAGAGTAAATTTAAACCTGATTGGTACACTTAACGCATATCATGTGAACATGAAAACACTCCATTAATATATGTTCAACCGTCGTTACCGACAAAAATATAAATATAAATTTTAATTCCTTGAGTTTAACTTCGTAAACATTCCATTCTATAATATTTTTTTACCAAAACATCTTAAATATAAATATTTAAATTCCTGTGCTTTAAAATAATTCCATTACATACACTGATCGAACTTTTGCATTTAAAAAAAATTGAACTGAGACTAAAGTGTTTATTTTAATGGATTAAAACGATAAACCAAATATTTGAAAAAATTAAAACTATATTACAAGTTATTGCTCCATTTCCAAAAGCTTTAAGATGTGAAAATTTTAATTGGGCTTTGAAGAATAATATATATATATATATATATATTCCTTAGATCCATCGAAAATAAACAAGCTGAACATTCATTTTAGACTTATCTATATATATAAAAGGCAATGTTCTTATGTGTGTGTCTTATGGACTAAAAAATTACTGGACCGCGCGGATTTTACGCGCGGTTTTCTGCAAAATTATCCTCGTTGTCCGGGGAATATTGAAATTTTCGATCTGACCAGTAGAAAGAAAATTAAGGGCTTAATAATATTGTAAAGTTTGGCGATCGTTGAGAGAAGGCTTGGCGCAACTCCTTCCCAGATAGCAATTTTAGTTTGCAGCAATCTTGCTCTGCAAATCTGCAAGCTTGCAACAAGTTTGATATGGCAAGAGTGCAAGCTTGAAACAAGTTAACGCAAACAAGTTAGTCACCACGAGTCAAACTTGTCACAAGCTTGCTGCGTCAAACTCATTGCAAACTATAGCAAAAACAGAATACGAAGAAAACCTCGGATTCGAATGAGCGACATCCCGCTTCATAAACCTGTCGTCTTATCCACTCAGCCAGCTAGATTCTGAGAGAAGATAGATTGCACTAATAGATTGTGCATCTACGATTTATTTTAAACTGCTTTCTTGATTTCATTAATTTTTTAAAATTTTGAGTTGAGAATATGATTTGAAGTCAAACAGAGAGAGAGATATAGCAATTTTCGCTAATAACTAAGTTTTGCTAGTAGAATAAATTATGAAATTAGGGTTCAAAAGTATTACTTTTAAAATGGGACGAAATGTAAGTTATTATTTTTCAACAAACATTGACTGTTTTTCACGTTTAATTTTGTTTATGAACGTTAAAATTTCAACATTAAGAAAAAGGCGATATAGTTTTCTTTAAAGTGCGAGTTCTATAGTTAGTAAAAAGATGGTGAATTTTTCAAATTTTTTTTTTTATAAAAAAGTTAGTTTTTTTTTACAAATATAATTTTTTTATTGAATTAATAAAAAGAAAGACGGTCTAGGAGATGCTATTAAAAATCGAATGTTTTTTAAAACAGAGATAAAAATTATCTGTAAGTGTGCTATATCAGCTTTGCAGCAAACTTGTTTTGCAATCGTGGTGTGAAGTTTGCCATAACAACTTCACAGCAAATCTGTTTTGGAAGTGGGTTGGTCGATTACTCTTTGTTACTTTGCAGGAAGTTTGCTGCAAAGTTGCCACATCAAGTTTGTCATAACAAGCTAACATCAAGAAAAATCAAACTTGCTGCGAGTGTACATGCTGTCTGGCTTCCTAATAGAAAATACATGTGTATGTGTGTCTGTTACAAGAACTCCTCCTAAACAGCGAAGGGTAGCGATATGAAGTTTGCACACGACATTCTGGGGTGCATTTGTAGGTCAACTGTGCTATTTTTGACTTTCAGAATTAATAAGTTTTTAAGATATTTAATTAAATAACGAAAATTGGCCGTTGTTAAGCCTAATGTATAGACTTTTTGTAAATAACTTCTGAAATATTTACTGCACAAAAATTGTTTTTACACCATCTTAAGGAGCAGAAAATTATCTTTTTAAGGATATTAATTCCATTGCGGTAAAGTTTTTCTCTGAGTGTTAATAACGCTTAAAAAAATATTTTAACGCAATTTCTAACAATACTTTTTATTCTTATGGAATTAAATTTACTGTTTTTAATACAATTTACTATTTTGCGCACGTGCTTTTGCCAGTGTTAAATTTAATATTAAAAAATATTGTTTTCTTTGGACATGACAACAAAGGAGACTTTTTACTTCCAGTTGTCGTAGCACAGTGACCCAATGAAGTTAGTGAATTATTCCCTCGATGCTTTGTTTAATTTTCACAAATTTTTAAATCATCCTAATGAGTGTGTGTTAAGCCTTCAAGGTTTCTTAGTCCGGTTCCTATGCTAGGAAGAGGACAAAGGGAGAGAAAGAAAGATATTTTAACGGTCTATCTTGTCGCAAGAACTCCTCGCCCATAACTTCAGAAAAATATATTGCACGTAGATGATTTACATAATCTTAAAGAGCAGAAAATTATCTTTTTAATGATATAATTTAAATTTCATGCGTTCTTTCCCTTAATTTAATAAGTATTTCAAATTTATTTCATACACAATTTGTAACAATGCTTTCTATTATTGTAATTAAATTCAAACCAATTTATCGTTTAATCAAATCTTTCATTCCTCTATTTCTATCACTGTGAAAGTTATGATAAAAAATATTGTTTTCTTTGAATATTAACAGAAAGCAGAATTTTTATTTTCGCTTTCATTTCGTAGCATATACATTTTTCAATATTATTTGCACCACAATCCAATGATGTTAATTATTCTCTTTCCGCGATGTTTCATTTAATTTTAGAAATATTTAAATGATCATAATGAGTGTGTAGAAGCTTTCAAGATTATTGAGCTCACTTCTTATCGGAGGGAGAGGACCTAAGGAGAAAAAGAAAGAACAATATGCGGTTTTTCCGGTCAGTGACAAACACTAAAGAGAAGATAATTGTTGTCCGGAAAATGGCAATAAAATCCAAGATATGAAAGAGCTTATGTTGTCGACTTAGCAAGGATGGAGAGAGGAAAATGGAGTACGAAGGACTACTAGAATCTTGCCAGGTGGTTCAAACTAAGGAGAGGTAAAGAAGAGCTGTGTTAAACTGCTGGTAGAGAGGTCAGAGAACACGGACAGTGGATTAATAAAAATCACCGAAAGACGCTGATGCGAAAAATTATTTTGTTAAACTGAAGTGTTATATGTACTTGGATTTAAAAATATTTTTATCTCGAGCAACGCCGGGTATATCAGCTAGTAAACTATATAAAGTGATCAATATTATTTAAAAACACTCTCGTAGCGGTAATTGAACAAGACTGAAATTCTTTAAAAGAATTATTTTATTCGTAAATAATATGATTTCAAAAACTGGAACATCAAAACGGCGACTCGGATAAAAATCTCTCGGTTATCACTCCACACTTTCAAGTTATACCAAAAGAATGGAGTAAAATTCTGACACGCGCGTTCAGATAAGCGACTTTTTCCTGCATCATAAACATATATCACAGGAGCAACGGATTCTCAATTCATAAAAAAAAGTATCATCAGCAATATGGTCAGAATTAAACAGGAAAACTATTTTGGAACAGGAAAGACGTGAGTTTGGAGAACCGAAGTCCTTTTTTTTTTCCTTTCATTTTTATAAATTACGTGCTGCTCTACAAAGCTACTTTCTAGAAACAGAGGACAAAACAAACGCACGTTCTATCATCTCAAGGGGAAATAGATAGCCGAAACAAAGTTCTTTCAAGTTCAGGAAGGGTTAAGAAAGATTTATCTTATCGATTTCTATCTGACCAGAAAGTGGAAAGAACTCGAAATGAAGGGATTTCCTCATCGCTTTTGTGTTGTTATCTAACACTTTAGAACATCAGTAACGACCGCAAGAGCCTTAAAGTACTGAAATTCAAGCACAAAAAAAGTTTTCTGATTAATCTGAGTAGCTTTGAATTGTCACTAAGCGTATGTGAGAATCGTGAACTTTAATACATTCTCTCTGTGAAAGATAAAAATTGTCTGCCAGAAGAATTTTAATATATTCCTTTCACTAAAATCGTTTGGAATTAAAATTCTTGGGATATGCATTGCCTACTATTCATCATTAGAATTCTATTTTAGGATATATTTTTAAAAATACAGCAAAGCACCATCTTTCAAGGACTGCCGTAAAACAACGTATAAATTAAAAGATGAATAATCGAAATGTTACTAAACAACTTTGATTATTATAAATTTAATGCTACTAATACAAATTCATTTAAAAGTATTAATTTTAAAGATTTTTTTTAAGATAATACTACATAGTTATGTAAATCAATAATTGAATTTTAAAATTAAGCATTTATGACAGAAGTGAGAAAAATCATGCCTTTATTGCATATCTTGAGTACCAATTATAATACTATTTTATATGATTTATGTGTATTCAGGAAGGCATTTAATTAAGCAAATCTTTAACCGTCGTCTGGCATGCTGATTGTCTGTGAGTATTAAGTGCATCATTATGAATCGAACTAAGTGTAATGAAAGTTTTTTTTTCATTATTCTTTTGATAAAAAGAAATAAGTTCGAAGTTTTTCATTGGAGTCCATTGCGTCTTTAAAGATAGGTGGAATAACGTCTTCATCATCGCTTAAATTAGCACCAGATCTTTAAGAATTCCACGTGCTCTATTTAATTATTGCTGTTTAAAAGGTGACTTTTGGATAGCTTTCCCTGTACATACAGGATGCACTCTTATCTGTTGACTACATGGTTTAATCCTTTTGGTTCATCTTCTATATCGAGCTCAAAGGGAAATGGCAGTAGGCTGATACGAATTTAAAGTCAAATTTAGTTTAGTTATAATAATGACCCATTTTGAAGCAACACGAGGGCTATTTTGGGACCGACCTAGCAATTTTCAACCGCGGACAGATGACTAGGAGGACATCTGAGCTGGCGCGCCCTTCTCCAAGCTTCCGCACAGGAGTGACGCTAGAGTCTGCCCGACGAGGGGGGGGGCACGATCTCCCCGACAGGGTGGCACTACTTGCTGTACGGGGGAGGAGTGGAATGAAATTGGTCTCAAATTTTTCTCAGATCTTTATTTATCTACTAGTTGAATACCACGTTGCGTGAACGGGGTACAAAAATTTTTCCCAACGGGGGGCCGTGGCCCCCACTGGCGCCACCCCTGCTTCCGCACCACACCAACGGAAGGACGCTTGACCCCCTACATATGATTTAGCGTGCAACAGACCCAATACGAGGCAGATCTTCAGTGGAATTGAGTTTCGAACCTGAACCCGTCCGGCCCCAAACCAGGAGGCCACCGCTGTTCCAATTTTAAAGTCAAAGCAAGAAAAAAGAAATAACACTTTCTTTGGCTTAGAAGTCATTTATTCTTGTTACGCAATTTCCAGCTCATTTCACAATATTTGTGATAATCACAGTTTCTCACAGGAAAATCCAATACTTAAAGTAAAGCATATTTCTTGTGGGAATATCCAATACTTT
This sequence comes from Araneus ventricosus, assembly GCA_013235015.1. NCBI lineage: Eukaryota > Metazoa > Arthropoda > Arachnida > Araneae > Araneidae > Araneus > Araneus ventricosus. The sequence goes on from BGPR01005057.1 coordinate 79,988, forward strand.
AAATATTTTCTTCAAAATGCGGAGTTTAAGAACGCTAAGCATTGGACAAACACACGTCGAAACAAAATTATTTTCAGGAACCATTTTTTCATAATTTATATCAGTAACATAGCATGCAGCTATTTTAGCATTCATATCAACATTTATAGATTGAAATTGAGCCCTCGAGATTTTTAGATATTTTTTTATAGATCGTGGATATCGGAGCCAATTCTAGCGAAAATAGAGTCAAATAAATACATTAACATTTACCGCATTTTTGTAAGAAACAAAATTTCTAACTTTAATATTTGTGGGAAAAATAGCATTTGTAACCGCACTGTTTTCCGAGCTCGCCACCTAGCGGCCGTTGGAGGAGACCGCAGTTCACGATCTGGAGTCAACGAGTAAACATGGTGTTCTCCCCCGAGATATTGTTTATTTTTATGTAACGATGTGTTTTGTTCTTAATGTTTGTCCCTGTATGTTGTGTCCTTTTGTGTTTAATTAAAAGTATTGAAACGAACCAAGACCCCTTTCCTTGATGGCTACTGTTATCCCTAACAGAAATATGATTATGGCGTACCAAAAAGGCTACACATTCTCTTTTGGCCAGAAACAAAACTTGCTAAGTTGCGTCTAATTTTCTCAGGAACGTAGTATAACGAATAGAAACGAGTATTGCTTTTAGAGCTCTTTCTTTGATCGGCTGAGTTCAAAATTCGAAATAGGTCTACAATTTTGGCCTCAAACACATTCCAAATTTCATATATCTAGCTTGTTGTGTTTTTGAGTTATAGCTTTCATATACTTAGACTGAAACACAAATGGACGCATTTAGTTCAAAATTACACACAGATATGAAAATTTGGTGCAAAGATCATATTCTAAAATTCATCTATCGAGCTTCTTGCGTTTCCGTCTTTACACAGAACGAAGAGACGGGTCGGCAGCCAGTCAACATTGTCAGTCTGTTGATGGATTTAGTCCAAAATTTGATACAGATCTACGATTCTAGTAATAAAACCAAATTTCCAAATATCAAATTTCATTTAACTAGCCCATTGAGGTTTTGAGTCACTGTTTACATGCACACAGACCGACAGACTTCCAATAGACGGATTTCGTCCAAAATTTGATAGAAATCTGCGAATTTGGTGTAAACGCCATATACCAAATTGCACCAGCTACCTCTTTCCGTTGTCGAGCTATCGTGTTTATACACTGAAAGATGGACGGACAGACCGACAGACTTCCCATAGACGGATTTCGTCCAAAATTTGATAGAAATCTACGACTTTGGTGTAAATGCCATATATGAAATTGCACCAGCTACCTCTTTCCATTGTCAAGTTATCGTGTTTATACACAGAAAAATAGACGAATAGACCGACAGACAGACATAATTCCAAATATGGCTTTTTTAAGATTCAAGGAGAATGTGAAGATTCGCCAAAATCTCAACGTTGGATTTTTGACGATTAATTATATTTTATCTTTGCATACTAAGTATACGAGAAAGTGAAAATCAACTGCATGAATTGTAGAATACTTCATAACAAATTCTTAAACAGATGTTGCCAATATATCCTGAGAAATAATGACTCCTCGGGTGATTAGGTGGAAAGAAGAAGCAGAAAAAATAATTACTCGGATTAAAAAGGTTAGGTCATAAGGGAAAAATCGAGAGCTACTTCCTGCATGGGAAAAATAATAAAAACAAGTTTAAAATTCGATCGAGAGCGGGTCATTCCCTCCAAATTAGGTTGCCGATAAAGAATAATCCTGAAAAGTTCACGATAAATGGCAATCGCTGACCAGGAAGATGTTCCATTCAGTCATGTCGTTCACTTTCTGCTCTCTCCAAGTGGGATGTAGAACTCTTTTTCCCTCTTATTAATGCGAAGAACTCAATTTATACTTCTCATTAGGGACGCTACACTGATTTTATATCCATCTTTTGGGTTATATTTAGCTACATCTTTTTCGGGTTTCTTCCTGTATCAATTGAATAGATGCCTGTATTCTAAAATACGTAGAGAAAAATTTATTATAATGGAGACAACAATATTCATACAATATGCATTAAGTGAGTCGAGTTGATTTAATTTTGTAATTCATTGCGCATATTGCAATAGGAGAAAAACCCCCTCGAACCTCTAACCCGAAACATCGCAACTTGATAATGTTTTAGGCCGTCTTCGTCTGGCTTTATATTTTTTAAAAAATTATTCTTAATTATATAGCAACGATAAACGTGCACACAAAAAAATGTATTAACCTCTTGCCATACGATTTTATTTAACCTCCTAATTAGATGCCACAATCCATTTGGGATATTTTTTTATTGCTTAAATCTATTTAAGATGGTAAAGGATACTTGAGACATTTACGCATGTTCAGGTGATTTTTGTACTTAAAATTAATTGTTACGTTGACCTAAATACGGATTTAAATAGCAAAAATTCTGTAATTCAATGCACGTGTCAGAGATGTCATTGCATGTTAAGGGGTTAAATACCGTCGCAACGCGCGTGTGTTTAAACGCAAACGTGAAAACTGTTGTAAAATAGGCTTAAAATATTTTTAAAAATTCATAAAAAATTTGAGAAAATATTGTACGGAAATAAAATTGGTATCGCTGAAAAGCTATTTTTTAAAAATTTTAAAGTGGTATAAATATGGTTTTTGTGCAAAAATATGCTCCGACGTTATTAAGGAAAAATATTAAAATTTTAATTCATTTTAACTAAAAATCCAATTCGAATTTTGAAATACACTTTCTTAGTGAGCCAAATTTGGTAGTTGTGGATAAAGCGGTTTGCTCTGTAGAGCATCTTGAACAAGTTTTGCATGATGCGACATGCATCGCATCATGCAATTTTACATATAGTATCCAGTCTGTAATCATTGCCATGTTAAAATTGGGAATGTACTGCCCCGATTTTCTCGTGTCAACCTACGGACGGACGTCACACATAAAACGTGGTCAAACATGATGGAAATCGACTGTTGCGCAACCGAACGTTCTCAATTGCCATCACTAACCAGCACCAGCCCTCGACTTTCTCGTACCAATATGGCACGTTTTGTGTTTCGCTTCGTAGTATAGTCCAGAGACTCAAGTACGCATTTTGGATCTCTTCACTTTAACAGATTGGGTTCCAAATTTTATAAACCTCTACAAGATGGCTACCAAGACCACATACCAAATTTTATTTAGCTGACATGTCGTGTTTTTGAGTTAACGCGTTCACATACACACGAATAAAAATACAGACGTACAGTCGATCCTTTGACGGAGATGGTCAAAAATCTTATACAGATCTTCAAATCTAGAGATAAAAACCATATGAAAAATTTCATTCATCTTGCTCGCTACGTTTTCGAGCTATCGTTTCACATGCACACGGGTGGCCCATGGATTTTACCCAAAATGTGACAGATATCTACAGCTTTTCTGTAAGGACTTCATATCAAATTTCATTCGCCTATCTCTTTGCGTTTTTGTGTTATAGCGTTCATAAATAGACCTAAGCCCAGAAATGTCTTTCTTTTTCTTTTTTGAGATTTCTAAAACTTGAAAATTCATCAAATTCTCGGAGTCGAATTTTATGGCGATTACAATACTTCCTCTTCGAATACTTCATATACGAGAAAAGAAAAGCAATGAATTTATCACATGCAGAAAAGATTTATAATATTATTATTATTTATATTTATATATACTATTGTTACGAAAATCGTCCGGTAAGTGTACGGTGAAAACAGTCCAACAAGCAGGAAAATGGAAAACGACACTTTATTCAACGAATATTCTCGAAAACACAAAGCGTAGGTAACAAGAAGAAAAATACCACTTGTACAAATTAGCAACACACGCAGACAGCAAATCGCTTATAATTAGCAGAAACAGCACTATCAATGGCGCTCATCGTCTAATAGCTCACCAAATCACTCTGAGAACAGAACTCCAAAGAGATTATTGATTCCTCGTTCGCTCTGCATTTATACCTTTTCCGACAGGATGTGACGTCACATAGAAATCTCTCGAAGATTCCCCATAACTCCTTTCCCAGGAGAGTTAGGGGGAAAATTCTGGTATTTTCGGGGGCCTTCATTTTGTCTCCAAAATGGTCATCAAGGTCAGGGAGTGTTGGCCCGATAGCTGGTAAGAACTTCTGTAAATATCTCTTTCCAACCATAAGACTAACATTGTTGGGAAGCGACATTACAGGTTCACAACAATATGATAGAATGTATGCAACGCTGGTTGTGATGCACATTACAATGCTGGAAAGGAAACGATGAGAATAGTGTGAATGAAATCATCACAGGTGTTGTCAGAATTGGCAGCTGTGGACGTCATCGCACTGTCTACAACGACGTGAAAACGATTTTCGAACACGCTTGAAGAGATTTTTATACATTACCCGAAGTTATTTACTCCAAACATCGTAGGGAATCCACAAACAAACGAAAGATGTATTCACTCTCCTCCGGGTAGACAAATCATGTATATACAATTTTTTGCGATTTTCACATACTAAACGTGGTTTGCGACGAGACATTCCAATTCTAATTTGCTCAACTTGATGTCTACTGGAAGAAATTCAACCAATTTATGTTAATTACAACTCACTGTGAACTGACAATTGCTTGGAAATAGCGAAGGTTCTGTGGGAGATGGCATCACTCAATTGTATCTTTTCCAATAGGTTTAATTCAGGTTTAAATCATGTGGCTAATATCGCTGCACATACCAACTAACAGAACTTTGCCTGAAGTAATGTCCCTTTTCCTCCTGTGAGATGCATATTATAAAATAAAATTGGTGTAGCACACTTAACATGTATCACGCGATAACCCTATTAGCACACAGAAAATGGCCAATATTATACGAGAGTATTGTGGAATATTACATGTGGGCGTGCACACAACATTCGGCCCGAATTGTAATGCGTTTGGTGGAGAACACCTGTGAATGGAAAAGGACAGAACGATTGCCATAATAATAGTGAAGATTCTTGAAGCTGTCGAACTTCCGACTTCTGAAAAAATAATGACGTCAGGTTTAAAATATTAATGTTCCGTAATAATATCAAACTATGTTTCTTGAAACAAAGAAGATTCTTCCGAAGAACGAATTAAATAATTTATAACAATTAAATTGTAATTCTGGCCTGTTTTTAAACAAAACAGCATTCCCTGATAAATGAATACAGAGAATCCAATCTCCAGCATCCAAATATTCATGAGCGTTCTACATTTCTGTGTTAGTAACCCTCCACCTGCGTATCCCGTGATATGGGCGGGGTAGCGCATTTTCCTCTTAATATTATAGTGCTGCATTCATACAGTGGCGTAGCGGCCGGGATGAGCAAGGAGGTACAGATGCCCCGGGAGCCATAGTCTAAATATTACTGTTTTTATATCACTTTTTAGAGCAAAAAAAGATGAGGGTGTATAAAAATAATATTCTCTGGGCGCCATCTACCTTTAATAAGCCATTGATGACGAATGGGACAAAAACAATATTATTCCCCTGGCGCCATTTACCTTCTGTACGCCACTGGCCATAGTGACCAAACGTTAGTGCATTTGTACCACTAATTAAAGCTAAATACCATGCCACGTGATCCGTTTGCTCAAGCTATGGGGTCTGTTCTGGTACCCCCCGGTGGGGGGGGGGACGTCACTTTTTCCGTCGGTTACGGGCGGGAAAAGTGACGTCTCCCCCCCCAACCGGGGGTACCAGAATAGACCCCTAAATCACAAATAATGATTGGGGGGAGGGGCGAAAAAATCATATTATTACCTGGGCGACACTTGCCCTCGCTACGTCACTGACATCATACTACAAAGGCCGTCGTAACAAATGCGAGTACCCTGGGCTTGAGTAATTTGGCGTCCACCAGAACCGTAACTGGGGAATTTGAGAGCCCAATGAAAATACCTGCTTAATAAAACAATTGAGGAGTTGGGAAAAAAAGTAAATTGTTCTCCGATTAAACGTATTACAATTTTGCAAATCGGAGTCTTTTCAAAATAGGATTTTGTATCACATCTTCCGTAATGCAGGTAACTTCCATCACGCGCAGAATTTTGGATTTTCTCACTAATTGTGTCTGTATGAATACTTTCTGAACTGATATACATATTTAATATGTAACATTACAAAATCGATGACTTGTCTAGTTACAAGCAAAATTATAATGCGTCATAATTTTAATCATATTTTATTAATATTGATCATATTTTTACTTTTAACGTATTTAAAGCTACAATTAAATAAATTTTTGGTTTGAAATTAAGGTAAGACTTACGAACACGGGGCGGTCTCTCGACAAACACCGCAACTTCGCGCCAACCTGCCGGTTCAAAACAACAGCCATGAATACTAGATTTGCCGAGAAATCGCCAAACAAATTCAACTCAGGCGTCCTCGTCATCTGACCACAGATTAAAATTACGCGGCCATACCAAAATAGCCCTTGTGTTGCTTCAAAATGTAACGTTAATATAATTAAACTAAACACTATTATTCAACAATCGGGCTTACAGCTTCGAATTTACCATGGCTATTCTTTACATCAGCTGGATTTCCCATTCCATTTTTAATTTGAAAAGAATTTCACCACTGTCTGAACGAGTTTGCCATGAATAAATAGTAAACTATTTACAAATTTTAAAATAATACAGGGCGATATAGAAAAAAACATCAATAATATATGCTTTATTGTTTTTACTATCTTATGGTTATACTTCAAAATTAAGCAGATTCCCTTTCAGCATGGATACAGCATTGTGTAACAAATCATTTTAGCCAGGAAAGATCTTTTCACTTTACGAGAAATGTACTAAAGTTTCAAACTTATGCAGAATTGGTGCTCAGTTCTTTCCTATCCGATAATGCAATGAAGAGCTTACGAAGTACAACTAGGTTATTAAGACACTTACACCTTCTCATGGTAAATGATTAAGAGGTGAAATTATTATTTTTTACTGACCAAATCTTAAGGCGCGTATGCATCAACATTCACACCTGCGAACAGTTCACAGGTGTGAATGTTGTTTCGGTTGGGGAACCGCTCGTGGCAAACGAAATCCTGTCAGGTTTTCAGCAAACCTCCTTCGAACCGGCAAGGTCAAATCTGCAAATATAAGGTATATTCCAAAGTGCTTCCACAGACCCACCCCCTATATTGGTTTAGTTTAGGTGTATCAATGTCCTGTTTTGAAGAAACACAAGGGCTATTTTGGAACGAATCTCATAATTCTGAACCGCTGTCAGATGATGAGGATGACACCTGCGCTGGCAGCCCCCTCCAAACTTCTGTGCCACACCAGTGGGAGGACGTTTGACCACTAAGTATGATTTAACATGCACCATATGCCGCGGATTTTCAATGGAATCGGGTTTCTAACTTGGAACTCTCCAACCACAACGCTGAGACCTTATAACTAGGTCACTGCGGCCCCCCTCCTCCACTGGCGACTGCACAAGCGATGATTGATGGTTCGATATGGGTTTGCTTCATTGCCATGAATTGTGGTTGCTCCAACATAAAAAAACTTTCTTCGAACGGCTCACAAGTGTATACACACCTTTAGAGGACACAATGGGGGCAAAAGATTATTGCATTCATGCCACTTTTTAAAAGCAAAATATCATGAGGGGGCAAAAAAATAAAGTCATTCTCTGAGTACCATTTATCCTTTCTAAGCCAATGATCATGACTAGAAGTGAAAAAATCGTGCTACTGTAACGTCACGGCCGATGGCCGCGGTTTGATGGCTGAGCAAATTCGAGGCGTTTCAGACAAGGAGTAGTCTTTCCGAATTTATTTACAGCTAACTTATATATATACATTTGTAATAGACATTTTCTAGATTAGAATGTTTATGTACAAAAATCAATAAAAATGACCTCGAAGGGAGGAACTGTAACTCTTGGTCGAGTAGTTAAGTAATTTCGCGAACCAACCTGCACTGCGCTGGAAAAAACAATTAAGTTCCGGAGTTCGATGTAAACTCCTACGAGATGAGCCCGAGGACCGGGTCTATCCGTAAATATCAGAACTCGCAATCCCTGATGGGAGCACTGCCGAGTCTCGATTCGAAGCAAAACTTGACGCTCACCAGCGTAGGTGAAGTCCAACTCTCAACTCCTCCCGACAAACGAAATCCGACCGTTTATGTACTGATCCGGGTCCTCATTAGCCAGGTGACATTCCTTTCTACCACCTGCAAAAAGTTCCACATTTATGTCTCCCTCGTTAGCACTTTTCCTACAAAGGTAAATGTTATCCATCGTCCATCGAATCCACGCTTCGTTACTTTGAATTGACCAGCTCCCTTCATGTAGGCGACATTGTCAATCAAAGCTTTTTAAGGACCCTGTGGTCTTGTCTGGTCTCCAGCAATTATCGTCGCGTCTGCGGACGCTTTTGGCGCCTCTGTCCCGCTAAGCTTTGTTAGAACACACCTGCACAGAGAAGCATTGTCATTCCTCAGATGGCCGACACTAGTCGAAGAATGTTGTGTTATATTTCACCTGCAACCCTAAATCATCGTTTCGTTACAGCTCTCCTAAATCATAGTTGTTATTTGACCACTTTGTTACACTACGTTCTAAACGCCAGTTATTCTCGTTATGCTACTTGTTATTTTATGGGAGAGTGTTTCTTCAATTGATAAAAATTCTATAAAAAAAGAATCAATCTGAACTGTTGAGATAATTTTGTTTCTGTTTTTTAAAAAAAGCAACAATGGCATTTTTTCTCTGTATTGAAAATGAAGAAAATTAAGTGAATCTCTATACATATTTCCTTACTAACATGCACTTTAGTAAATTAATAAATTTTGGCTGATACATGCTCAGGTGACATATACATACCTGCACTAATAAATACAGAGAAAAAAATTAAGAAAATCAGTATCCTTGCCAAATGTTAAATATGACTTACCTGATATTAATTGAATAAAAATAATCACACAGCAATATAAAAGCCATTCCAAAGCTGATCAAACAAATTATTAAGCCAGTGTAAAAAAGTAGGGGAAGGGAATGTCATTTTTTAAAGATGAATGATTTTTAGATGGATAAAACTGGTAAAATTTTCAAAGGTTTCTCAAAAAATAAAATGCAAGAGCTGTGAAATTTACAATCACCGTATTAGAAATTAAAGCTTTGGAATTATTTTCTAAAAATTATACTGAAATATGCAACAATTAAACTAATCTATCGGAAAAACTTCACATAAAAAAAACTTTAGGCGTCGAAACAAAACAAAAAACATTTACTTTAATACTGTGTTAATTATAATTGCTATTTATATGCAATGTTATTAAGAGTACAGTGCAATTCATTTAAATCAACTTTTCACTTAGCCTGTGGAAGTGTATGGAATAACTGCAAAGAAAATTTTACACTGTCAGACCTAAGAGGGTAAATAACCAAAAGGATTATTCTGAGCTTTCCAAATTTGACAGAATAAAATCTTAAGTTTTCCATTGAGAAAAAGCAACTACTACATGATTTTTTTTAATGTACCAATAAATTAAAAATAAAAATACTTTGCTACTTGAGAAAAAAAATGTTTTAAGACATTAAATGAAATCATCCAGTTAAAGCATGCTTCCTTTTTTTGAAATAAAACAGAAAAAAAATATTTACCTAGATATTAAAAAATGATTCATCAAAACTCAAAAAGTGAAATACATTACAATATCAAAATAATTTATAAAATGGAATAAAATGAATTCAAACACGATTATTTGATCCAAAATTTTATAAGAAATTTGTAACCACATTTGAAAACAATTCACCACATATAATTTTAAAAATTCCAAACACTTGGAAAACTAAAAAGAAAAATAATACTACAAAAATCAACCTATAACTGCCTTTGAACTTCACATAATATATATATATAGCTACTATAAAAAGAAAATACACAGTAATTCTAGTTTTAAAAATCAAGTTAATAAAAACATTTAAACAAGAATCGTGAAAAACGATTTCATTTCAATAGGTGAGCTGAAAGAATTAAAGGAAATGAATCTGAGAGTAAAGCAAATCATTCACATATAAGAAAGTTTTATGCAGGGTGTTTCAAAACTAATGAAACAAAATTTCAAGGGTGATTCAATACAATGAAAGAAATTCTCACCATTCAAATAATCATTGAATGCTTGGTTGGGAGTAAATGGTTACATGCTAGTGTGCTAAAAGGCATTTTGAAGCACAGGCATAAAAGAGGTGGTTTTCCTAAATAAGATCTTTAATGAGAAGTAATCTGTATACTTTAGAAAAATATGGACATAGATTTACACCAGGAAATTCTAAAAACATAGAAGAATCCTTATTTCGATGGTGCAACATGTGTAGTGGCCTCAATTTTGTAAACATAATTTTGAAGTTGATATTTTCAATTTTTCAGTGTCTTAAATAATTGATTGAATACACTGCATTTTGATGAATACTCGGTTGACAGTAAATGATTCCTACTCCAAAAATTCTGTTTTTTGATTGCATTAGACTGACTGCATGGGTAGAGAGGGATACTCTATAACATACCTGAATAATTTGTGATGATGCGATACATGAAGAAGAATGTTTTGTTTCAGTGTGTTCTACCATCTTTGAAAGTTTGCTGTATTAGTTTTGAAACACCCTGCATTTAACACAGTATAAAGAAACTGACAGAAGAAAATTTGTTTCAAAAAATACTTCAACAATAAGTGTAAAAAATTAAATATTTATGAAATGCAAAAATTATACTATCAACATAAATTGAGCAATATATAGAAAAATATATAAACACAGACAAAAAAATCCTTATATATAAAAACAAAATAATGCATCACTAGGTTAATGATTTAAATTCTGCCATATCACGCTGTTAGCATAATTAGTAACTAGAATCAAACTGCATCGTATCACATCAATAACAGAATGTTAGTTATTTTTTGAAGCCAGCACACAGTTAATGTTATTACATGAATTCAAAGAAGTAAAACATTAATTACAAGAAAAGAATCTTAAACAAATTGTATTAAAATAGCTAGCTTTGGTGTAGGAACAAGAATCTTCATAAGTTGTACTTAAATAAAAATTCAACTGTACAAAATTCAACTCTAATGAAAGATACACACAATTTATTTAAATTTTGATAAAGGATACAATCATATTTGAATGCACAGTATGTACGCAACTTTTAAACGAACATTTCTGTGTTTTACAAGTCACGAATTTAATCACAGACTTTAATACAATGATGTCGTAAACATAACATATTTCTAAACATAGTAACAATTAAAATTATATTAATTCAATGAAAAATAACTATATTGGGAACAAAAAAAATGATCACACAAAATAAAGGAGTCAATTCATAAGACATCCCATATTGACATAATAGCATCACACACAAAACAGCATAGTTCAAAAAGGCAACAATAGAAATTTTGAGATATAAGATTTGAAATTTTAATGCTGAATTGAAAAATTCACTCTCATTCTTAACCCATAGTTGGAGGCGGCTGGCATACAGAGTACGCCAGTGAGTTATTTTGAGCTGTGAATTTTTTATTGTTCCTCCCTGAGCCCTCTCCCTATCTCTAACCTACTAGGAACAACCCTCGAGTACAATTGCGTCTAGCCGATTTGTTCAGTTTGACTTCTGCCTTCCAATCTAAGGATTTTTTTGTGCTTGTGTCACATCACTGAACTCAGCACACTGCCATCAGATTCAAAGACAAAGATACAACGTACACACCCAGAAAAACTTATAAGATGGCTAGAGTGAGAAGATGTTTTGACTCTTCCAATGCAAACTGCCAAAAATTTTATACATCTGGTAACAAACTCACGATCAACGAAAAATTGGACTTTAGTGGAAGATGCTCATTTATTCGACATATGCCAAATAAATTTTCTTTTTCTATTTTATATATTATTCTTTTTCTCCATTTCTCTTTATTATGGTTCCTGAACAGATTAAAGTAAACTACGAAGAATGGGTAGAAATATGAAAGGGAGGACGTAAAAAATGACTTGGCATCCTCTATATGCCGCCCCTCACAAATTGTGTCATACACTAGCTCCTCCGACAAAGGGTTAAATAAGTGTAACACACAGATACACTTTTATAATTGTTCCTGTTTTAAATGATGCCATCAATGAATATGAATACCTGAAAGCTGTAAAAAAAGGAAAAAATGTTAAATTTAAAAAAAGTTTTATTTAATTTTAGCTTCATTTCCTTGTCTTCATATTGTAACTTAGTATAACAATTAGATCAATAAACTGGGCCCCAATAAAAGGAAAAGTACAGCATTACAACCTTATAAAGTTAATCTTTTTACAATGATGCTCAGTGTGAATACGCATGCACTTACGACTTACATAGTTAATAACAATTTTTCAGTGTTAAGCATTTTCAAATAACTTGCTCATTTTTTTCACCAGTAAGTTATAAGTTCATGGAAAAATTATTAAAATTACATTCAATAAAAATTTCATAAAGCCAATATACATTTATTTCATTTTAAATAAAATTATTAACCAAAAATTTGGCCTACACAATGAAAATTGTGATTATTTCTGGATAATGTTTTAAAATACAAAAGTCAAACAGAAAATTGAAAAGTGTATCAATATCAAGATAGATTCTTTGAATAATAAGGATATGAAATTACATTCATATTTCATTTTTTTCAATGGATACAATTAACCCTTTGTACTCGCTTGTCGAGTCTGACTCGCCACTCTAAATTATGCAATGTTTGCAGATTCTTGCTATATTAGTAGTTCTATAAACAGCAGACCTTGCATCCAAAAAAAAAAAAGTTTTAATCTGCTCTTTATGGTAGTTTTTACAGGTTTGGCCAAAATGCCAATTACTTACAAAAGTATCTGCTTTATCAGTATTCACAAAATTACAATTAAATTTCATTCCCTATTATTGGTATTTTTGAAGGCATTATAAATGGAGTTCCATTTGTCTAGAATCGTTGAAAAAGTTAAATGTTACATGCAAAGGCACCATTAAAAAGGCACCATCTTCAAATGGAACCAAAAAAAAAAAAAAAAACTAACACATACATTGCTTTTAATGACTTCAAAACAAAGCCATATACTAGCAAAAACTCTAGATTAATTTTTTGGAATTAAATAAATCAATGACCATATTTTCCATACATTCGCAACTCTATAAATTATGTATCTTATTATTTTTTCGAGTACAAAGGGTTAATCGCTTCCCAGTTCAGAAGTTAACCTCATAAGGTAAAAAAATTTTGTTAATGAAAAAGAAATTATTCAATTCTTATGTTTGTTTATAAGTGTATTTATTTCATACTGACAACAATTATGTGAGCCTAATAAATTTACCAAAGACATCCAAATTTTTTACAACACGATTGCATTTTCTTTCTCTTAGAATAACTTTAGTTTAAAGAAAAATTGAATGCACATATATGTGTCAGTCTCCTTGAAGAGGTTAAAGATTCTATGATTAACAGATATATCATAGCTTATGAAGTTAGAAGAAAATTGTAACTTTATACACTAAAACAAGTTAGGTTTTGATTTTTTTTTTTAGTAAATGATTTTTTTAATCAAATAAATGATAAATAATCACTTGAATATGATTTAACAATGGCAGTTAATCAAAAGTGGAACCACCCAAGCTTTTTGTACATAATTCAAACGAACATCAGCAGTCACTGCTTAAAACCATATATATACCATCTTTATGCACCACACAAATAGCTTGTTACATTTAGCAAACCCTAAGACCTGTATAAAATACAAAGATATGTGCTATGCAGTTTGTCATAAAATTTCTCTTTAAAGTGAGCTAATGAGTGATTTGATGCATTTCACTTCACATCAGTGTGCATGACCTATTGTTACAAGTCTGTTTTATAAATTTACTTGAATCTAATGCAACCTGCAACTCATCACATTTTAATATGGGAAAACCGATTTCAGTAAAAACAATGCATGCTGTAGTTTCTGGTTCACTAAGAAGTTGAGCACAGGTGCAAAGGTATACTGCAAAAAAATTATAATAAAGAAATTAATCAGTGGATGCAACTGTTTCAGAGAATACAAATTCAATTTCAAAATTTTCCTTTATGATAAATAGGATTCTAAAAAAGTTTAAACAATTACCTGGAAAAAGTAACTCATCCTTCGGAAAGATATGGTAATAGTCAACTTGCATACAGACTCCTTTACTTTTGCAAAGCCAAATTCTATTCGAGGTTTAAGCAAGTTTTCTCCTTCCACAACAATCAGTTTACCTTTTTTATATTCTACTACTCTATATAACATTTGATATTCACCTGAAACATAAAAGATTACCACAAAAAAAATCAGTTTCAATTCATATATTAGAGAATATATGAATATCTTTTTTTCATATTTTAGAGAATTAAAACAATATACAGGGTGTCCACTCTTAAACATGGCTGAATAGCAAATATCTCAAAGGAAAAATAAATAAAATTTTCATCAATAGGTGGCACTTTGCCAATATCTGAGGTGTTATTTGCAGATTTTTTTTTCATTACTGATGCAAAATTGAATAGTTTGAGTTTTTATTTTCGTTCTAAAAACACTACCGAAATTCAGTTCTGAAAGTAATATTTTTTTCATTGAAAATGCCTTTTTTATGCAAGAAAGTGTATCACCTCACGCTATTTTTTTCTTCTTTTTGTAAAAAAAAAAAAAAAAAATAGAACAAAATAAAAAAAAAAAGAATAGATAGAATTTTCAAGAAAAAATAGATGTAAAATAAAAGGTTAATCATAAAATACAAATATAAAAACTATCACAAAAAAATAACATAAATCGAAGTACATAATTGTAATACATAATCGACTAAATAATCATAATAAGTAATTGAAATATATAAATCAACTCAAAATAACTGTAGCATTATAATAAAACATATATAGAATCTTTACTTCACATCCTATGGTAGCAATTGGAGGTCCTCAAAATGTTGCCCAGTATGATCTAGGCAGTGTTGATGACAGTCATAGATGAAATTGCAAATGTTCCTAAGGATACTGATTGCGATTCGAAAGCAATACCTTTAACCCTCTGTTAGGCACTGGCAATCTCTCAGATTGCTATATTCATATGTATTTTGCACATACGTTTGGATATTTTTGAAATCAGTTAGCAATGGTTTTGCACCCTTTTAGGTGGGGTAGAGTGGGGATTAACAAGATTTTGGCTTCAGTCACCCATCACCAAAGGATGGAAACCAGAATTGTAATCTCTCAGATCGGCACTCGAAAATCACAAGCTTTTGGTTCCGCCTTATTTTTTTAAATTTACATATTTTAAACTGAATACCATTGTAATTGTTCAATACAAAAAGGATTTAAGATGGTGGGTGAATTTCCTTTAGAAATTGTGAATGACTATCTAAAATTGGAGCAAGTAAGTACTTTTTTCCCAGCTTCATGACAGCTTCTAAAATAGAATTGTTTTAATGAGAATCATTTGCATGGAGTCTGGATGATACTTTACGGTAGATAAGAAATAACAAAAAAAGTTATACGAGATATTGCCATGCCTAATTAAGGCTTAAATGGCTACTCTCTACTTGTTGACTCTAGCTGTCTTACTGTAATCATTGCAATTCAGGTGAACCTAGAAAAAGAAGTCTAATGGAGTTATATTTGAAAAGAGTAAAGGGGGACTCAATGCTTCTTCTATGATGATATATCCACCATAATTCTGTCAAGATATCAATTAATTTGTAATTGAAATTAACTAAACGGTTAATTCTTATAGAAATCTATGTACTCATTAGTTTCAGTTAAAAAAAATATGATGCATCTCATTAATTGTTTATGTAATAGTTATTCAAAGCTCGTATTCATGCTTTGGTATACCTTGTTTAAGGTATTCAAAGTAAAATGTATAGTGAAAACTTTGATACAGCAAAATAATTTTATAGAACACTATCTTTTGGAATATATTTACTTCATTTGGTTATATTACATTTCAACTTTTTTGCATATTTAAAGAAGAAATGCAGGCATAAAATATCTGCATTATTACAGTAATCATAGAAATGGGTATCAGACAAATTTGACTCGGAATGATATGCATTTAATCAATGGCTATTTGGTACTTTTAATTTAGTAGGGCTGCCAAACAAAAAAAATCTGTCAAATCTTAGCAACTGAAAACTGTGCCACTACTGGAATATTTTTGCCCTTTTCTTTTATTGCTGAGCATGTTGAATGAGTTTCTACCATGTAATACCTATGGAAAGTCGGCCAGAAGCTGAATTATGACAAGTCTACAATTCTTATCACGAGTTAAGCAAATGTATTCTTTACCGAGAAAGAATGATGAAAACATAATTCCTATTCCTGCTTCAAGAATGTACCCAAAGTTTCCTTAGTTCAAAAATTGCATACTTTGGATACTTATATTAAAAATTACTACAATGAAACTCTGTACATCGGCCACCCTCTATTCCAAGCAAAATCGACAATTCAGAGGCTGGCCACTCTGAAGGATTTTTATTTTCAGAAAACAAATATCAAAATAAGCTCCAATTCATTATTTCTGAATTTTAAGATCTTTTTATCTAAAGAAAAAAGTACTTCAATTGATGATTTCCAATTTGTTTTTGTTCAGATCTCTCAGTTTTTTTTGGAGACTCTTTCTTACCAATTTCCTGTTGTCATATTGATGCAACATTTTCATATGCTGGTCCAAATTTAGAAAAACATGCTTGGACATCATTCAGGGATTAAAAGTCTATTGCTTGTAGTGGAGATAGCTTCTTGCTTTGTTGTTAGTAACCATGGCCACTTCAACTTTCCATCTGGGTAGAGGGTCAAGTTTACTCCCCCCCCCCATTTGGGAAGAGATGATTAATTTCGTTTTCATTTCTGGCAAAACATTTGAGTGAACATACTCTTTGTTCCCCTTTCTCTCAATAAAAGGCCCAGGGCCAGAGAAATGGAAGGAATGAATTGGAGTTTGAGTGGCCATTCCTATGGGTAATTTTAACATCATGTCTTTGGGACAGTCCACAAATAATGTCATGCTTGGAGGGGGGGAAGGGATTCGTGAAATTGTAACAAGAGAAGCAGAGGAGGTAACAAGAAGTGTGACATCACACATTTTGGTTAAAATAAAAACATTTAAAACCAGCAGATTAAATTTTGAAATTACCAGAATTTGAGGGTATTTTTTTAATCAGGGATAAAAACAACTTTCATCTGATTTTTTTTTTCACTCATATTCCTTTCTTTTCGAAAAAGGCATTCAGGGTAGGTTCTGAGAATATGGTAGCTCCCCCTGTCACACCCTTGAAATGTCCAACAAAAGATACGCCACCCCACCTGGGCGAGTTGTAGAACTGGTAGTGGCACAAACAGGTTGATGTTATAGAGGCTTTTTTTATATATATATCAACCTGTTTAAGAGTATTCTGTGTTCATAAAGTAAAGATCAGATTAAAGCAAAATATATAAAATTCCAAAATACTACTGTTTTCAATTGCTCTTTTATATTAATATTTTATTACTATTACATATTAATTAGGTTTTTTGTTGTAAAGCTTAATCTTTATTTCATACAAAATAAGTACACATATAATTATTATTGTTATTCACACAAATGCCATTATAACACATAGTTCAAGTTTAAAAATAAAATTTGAAATATGATATAATGTAGGGCTCTGTTTCTGAACTGCAAGTATATGTTTATGTAATATAGCATGACATGTGACAAGGGGAGGGGGGTCAAAAATATTGAAAAAAAATGTGACATCATTTATGGACAGCCCCCTATGGGCTGAAAATTCTTTGCCAAACAAAAGTGGTAATCGAGAAGGGTGGCCACTATGAAGGGGTGGCAGCTTACTGTATTTGAATATATAGATTTTATTACATCTTCAAATTGATTATTTTTAATCTTAACAGTTAAAAAAGTATGTGCAACTCAATAAAATTGTAATGGACACACCTGTTTGCATTTAATATCTTAGAATTTTTGTTTCAATTTTAGGTGAAATATGTGAATAAGAATTTAAAAAAAAATTATTATATTTAGGAAATCTCACTCACCATAGGCAGGAATGTCATAAACAGCAAACAATTTTTTGCCAACACCTAAGGGTCGCCCATCTGCTTGCCTTACTCTAGATACAAACGGGAACCACTAGAAAAAAATTTTTGAAAAGGAATTTGTTTTGTTACAATTTCAAAAAACATATAGAGATAATAAAGAATAACTATTTTTTTTTCATTTTAATACAATTAATGTATTCAGAAAAAATAAAACATAATATTCGATTCTTAATTATATATGTTAAGAGACTTATACCTATAAAAAAAAGAAAAGATGCTTAAAGTAAAAACAATATAAACAAGAACCTACCTTATCAACATAATCTAATGATGTCATAAAACTAAATGTATCATCTACAGTGGCTTTAAGGCTTAGTGACTTTGAAACAACCCATTTGTTTTGTGTAACTTCTAACTGACATAGCACAGCTATTGCGATAGCAACAAGTATCAGCAATTTCCATGGCAGACCCTAAAAGAAACAATACAATTGGAAATAAATTAATATGATGCTTTTTTATTGAAGCTAATATGACTTAGGATTACAATGCCCATACATGCACTTTATAGACCTGGGATTTAATCGTCACTAAGCTTGATTACTGGGGTTATTCTGTTACAATTAGCCACATTCATTGCTAAGATTTGACAATGAGCATTATCGCTAAAATTTGGCAAGGTTTTTTTTGTCCGAGGCCTCAATAACAGAATTGCATCAATTATGCAAAAAGTATAACATACAACACTTATAGTTGAGCAAGACTACAGAGAAAATTCAGTACTTTTCCATTGGCAGGGAACCAATGCTAATGTGCCAAGGTGGTGATGACTGGTTCCATTCTACTGGAAAAGTAATGAAAATTTTAATAACAAGTATAAAGAAATTGATATTCTGCTTCTTAAACAGATTCAAGTAATAAATCATAGAAACATCAATAACATTAAAAAATTATAAAAAAAAACAGTTGATTGATGGACCAAATATCAATAAGGATGTTGAATGTTTGATACATATAAGCATAACATTGAAGGACTGAAGTTTTAAAGTTTTTCCTTATTTAATTATAAGTATCCAAATAATATAATTTTATTTAACTAAAATTATATGGTGCTTTTCTGTTACCTTAACAGCAACTCAAATAAATGTGAAATTGCCAAATATAGTAACTTTATGCAGGGAAATGCGCAGTATCCACCAATTTTGAAGTAGCAAGTAGTTACTAGGCATAATTGTGTATGTTTTACAGATAGCCATGTTAGAGATAAGCACCACAAACATTTATACATGGCAACAAATTGTGTCAAGCTAACAGAAATATACAAATCACATTAGCAAGCTAATCAAAAGACCAAGGACTTCAATGAATTATTACATTCCTTTCAGAGACATTCTATCACAAGGAATAAATCAGGCACTTTTCTGTAAATGGAACTCCAATCACAGCTAGTTTAGTTTGGTTACATTAGCATCCTGTTTTGAAGCAACATGAGGGCTATTTTGGGACAGAGCTCATAATATTGAATCATGGTTATATGACGAGGAAGACAACTGAGCATGCATCCCCTCTCCAAACTTCCATACCACGTCAGCAGGAAGACGCTGGACCCTCTACATATGATTTAATGTGCAACAGGCTCCATACACGGGGGATCTTCAGTGGAACCCTCCAGTCTCGAATTAGAAATTTTAACTCTACAACATCATGGCCTACCAATCATAGCTAAGCTCAAATGTTACGGTTATTCTGTTTTGGCACCAACATTCATCATTAACCCTCTAAAACCCAATTGTTTTGATCTTATAGCTTTCAGGTTAGAAAACTTACCTTTTAATGGGAATGAACTGAACTTCCTTGTATTTAATCATATCTCTGAAACCTTAAGAATACTTTATCCACGGATGCTTAAGAAAATATATAAATATAAATCATCTGCTTTTAAACTGAACATGAAAAATGGAAAAAGACATATCTGCTTCTATGAGGGTTAAGGAAGCTTTTGCTAAAATTTGCCAATCTGTCACAAGGACATGGCGACTTTTGTCTGGTGTTCTGTTAATGGAAAAGTACAATCATGGTAAAAAAAAA